>PVKA01007111.1:68659-79793 GCA_004027165.1 Ctenomys sociabilis
AAAAAAAAAAAAAAAAACAACAAAATAAAATAAAATAAAATTCCGTAGCTTACAGCATTTTACCTGTTCATAGGCCCCAACCTTAAGTGCTGTTTCTGGTGCAATTTTAAAGACATTTATACCATTTCCTTGCCAAAGAGAAAGAATTCCTCCTTCCTTTATCAACTGCTCAAACACACTAACCAATCTCATTTTCCTTGTCTTTAAACTGTGAACCTAGAAATGAAATAGCAAGCTTAATTTTTCCATTTGTTTTGTAATACTATGACATCAGTATTGCTATTCCTACTGAAATAACTGTACATACATATGTATAAATCCATAACTTTCAAGGCTGATTTAACCTTCCTTTAGAAACATGAAGTTGATATATTAATTTTTCTTGTCCCCAAAAGCATATTTCCATTACAGTAAGTCTCCATATCTATGGATTTACATTCCATACTTTCCATGGTTCAAATATATGAAATGGAAAATTACAGAAATAAGTTGCATGCTTTTCTGAAGACTATGGTGAAGTCTCACAACTTGCAGTTATGCCCTCTGCTCATTAAGAGCCACCTCTGTGGTCTAATAATTTCTACGTTATTTATATGTGCCATCTACCCCTTAATCACTTAGTAGCCATCTCAGTTGTCAGCATCACCACAATGTTTATGTTCAAGTGACTCTTATTTTAGTTAGTAATGGTCCTGAAGTGTAAGAAGTGTGATGTTAGCAATTTGTACACGCCAGAGCCCCCACAAAGAACTTCTTTTCAGTGAAAATGTGAAGGCCACATAAGTTTCTTTATAGTATGTTGTTATAACTGTCCCAACTTTTTGGTAAGAAATAAGTAGGCAGACTTTTTGGAGGTGGGGGAGGAGAATGAGAGAGGAGTTAAAGAAGGTAAAGTGATAAAGATGGTGAAGATATGCTACATACAAAATCAAACTGCCCCAAAATGAATATCACACATGTGCATTACAAACATATAGTAATAAAGAGAAAAAAGAATGAAAGAAAATACATCAGATTTTCCAGGGGCACTTTTGGGTATTGTCTCAGTTAATCTTTATTGTCAACTTGATGAATTAAGAGACTCCAGAGAGGTGAAGGGGAGCATTATACTCTCTAGTGGCTTAATTCACTAGAGTTAGCATCTGAATGCACTATTCCAAAGTGGGTCCGCTGGCAGTAGGTCCTTGGGGTGTGGCTCTGGAGAGGCTGTATCTTGCTGTCACTCTTCCTGTGTCCTGCACCCCATCCATCTACAGTGAGCACTCTGCTCCACTGTGCCCTTCTGCCTGATTTTCTGTCTCTGAACCAGGTAGCCATGCAAAATACCCTCGGAAGCCATAAGCAAAATAAACCTCTCTTCCTCTAGACTGAATGTCAAGTATTTTTCTCGGCAGTGGGAAAGTTGACCGATGTAGGTGTCACAGGTATTATGAACCTGAACTGTATCCCTCAAAATTTATATGTTGAAGTCCTGAATCCTACTCTTTCACAATATGACTTATTTGGACGTAAGGTCTTTACACATATAATCAAGTTTTAGAAAGGTTATTAGAGACCCTAATTTAACATAAGTGGCATCTTTATAAAAAAGAGAAATTTGGACACAGAGACATAATGCACAAAGAGGGAAGATAATGTGAAGAGAAATAAAGGCAGGCCATGTACAAGGCAAGGAGGGAGACCTGGAGCAGACTTCCCCTTGTGACCCTCAGAAGGAACCAAACCTACTGACATGTTGATTCCACAGCTGTGAGTAACACATTCTTATTGCTCACTTGATTAAGCCAATTTGTGGTGCTCTGTTACAGAATCACTAACCAAAAAATAGATGAGGATTCCATACCATTTTAATGTCTGCTTTTTGCTTTTTGGTAGTTTTCCTTATTTCTAATGCATTCTTTTATGCTAAGAAATGTTATGTTTAAGAAGTCTAGAGTTAAAACATTAGTAAAGTACCCTCCTGTCCACAATATAAACATACTGGGAAAACAAGGCAAAATGGGCACTCTGTTTGAACAAATCTGGAAAATATTTTAGCTCATATCTGTGAATCTGCACATGCATACTCAATAGCCTTTAAAATTGTTAATATCATTAAAATTCTAGAAATTTTTCTAAATAAATACTTCCAAATATAAAAAAGTTTATAAAAGCCTGTTCACACAATTATTATAATAATTTAAGAGGTATATTTAAAGATATTTACAAGTTTAAAAATTTCACAATGATAAAATAATATATGACATATACACTTGAAATATTACATAGTATCAAAAACTAAAGAATAGTGACACATCGGCCAGGGTTCAATCCCCAGCATGCCATGCTGGCCCTGCCCCCTGAGGTGCGCTGAGATGGCAATTGAGACTGGGTGTAGTGGCGCATACCTTAATCCCAGCTCTTTGGGAGGCTGAACACAGGAGAATCACTACAAGACCGATCTACATAGTGAGACCCTGCAGACCATGTAAACCCTTAATAAAAAAATACAAAAAAAAAAAAAAGTAAAGAACTTAAAAATGTTTATCTTACACAATTGATCACAAAAATAAACAATATGAATTATTTCTAAAGTAACCACTATTCTATAAAAATTCTAAAAAGGATAAGAATACATTAAAATTCTAATAATGACCACTTTAAGTAGGGCAAAGATACATAACTTTTCTACCCTTACTTTCCAGATTTTTCTTTCTAGGTATTATTAGGATAAACTGAGGCACAGTCCAGACCACCAAGACAGGCAGAGTTTAACCAAAGTGCAAGGATTTTATTATAGACTGAGTGTGTTCTGGCCAAGGGCAAACAGGCCACTGGCCCCAATCAAGGGAGAAGAGTGTGTTTTTATAGGGGAGTTTGGGTAGGGATAGGGGTCACTGCTGTGGTGGGTACAAAATTTTAGGTCTCTAGGGGGCTGGGGAGATAGCTCAGTAGAATAAGCACCTGCCTGGCAAGCACAGGGTCCTGAGTTCAATCCCCAGTTCCACAAAAAAAATAAAATAAAATAAAAAAAATTTTAGGTCTCTGGGTAGCAGGTGTAGGGCCAGGAGACAGACAGGGCAATGCTGGGCACAGGATGTGCGGGTAGACGCAGCACGTCTCTTGGGTTTGTGTGCAGAATCAGCTCTGCAGCTTGAGCTGTGCAGGGCTGCTGCTATCTGGTAAAGCTATCAGCTTCCTGTTGAATGCCAGGCTCCCACAGGTGTGAATAACAGATCTTCGTGGGGAGTTTTGCTGTCCAAGCTGGGTAACGGCCTCATTCATTTCATTTAAAAAGTAAAATTTTAAAACTCAAATAACTAAAGCAACTTTAATGCTACTTTGATAAAATACTAGCAGTACTATTCATTTATCTTATTCCTCTACAAGAAAAATATATATAGCCTTCAGTGTTTTAGTTCCAACAGGCACTAAGCTAATAAATACTTCATAAAATCTTACTCCTTTTTTCCTATTTGTTTTTGTTTTATTTTGTTTTTTGATTGTGTCAGTTTCTTCGTTTGTTTTGCAGTGGAAGGGAGCCAACCCAGAATTCCATTATGGGCACTAGGCCAAACCCTCCGCCACTGAGAAACACTCCAAGTCCAATGTATACCCCCAGTTCAAACAGCTCTGGTATGATGATTCGCACTTTATGGACTCAGGAGTGCTAAACAACTGAGCACAGACATACCACGAACATTACAGTTCGAATTCAAACCCAGGACTCTCTAACTACATATCTCTGCTATTACATATTAAACTATCTCTAATCACACAATACTTTCCAGTGGTATGCAGTAATACATCCATAAGTAAAGAGAACACATTCTAATAAGTCCATTTCACTCAATGAAAGCCAAGCGACCCAATCCAGAAGAGCATAAGAGGGTGGGTTCTCCTTTCATCTTCCCACCATTCTTCCCTATCCCTTTTTTCCTTTCCTTCCTTTGCCACTTATAATTCTTTTCTTTTCTAACTCCTTTTTCTTCTACAATCTTATTTTTCCTCTCTTCTCTATTTTCCTTTTCTTTCTTTTTTAAATCTCCCATCCTCTTCCTATTCTTCTCTATACAGATACCTTATTCCTTTCTCTTTCATTATTCCTTTACTCTTCCATTTGCCCCATACATTTTTACTCTCCCTAATCCAATGATCCCTTTTTACTCCCTCAGAAAATTTATATCCTTACACTGTATCTCTACAATATCCTTATGTAATTTTCTATTTTGAATATAGGGCAAAATCTCAGAGGTAGAAATTATTATTTTCAATACAAATATCATCACAGTGTGCTGTTTTATGTTGAAAAGTTTCTACAGTTTAAGAAATACACTTTTACAGGCAAAAATCACACCAGATACTTTCAAAACCCAAAAGATCAAAATTACTATGAAAAACTATATTCCAATAAGTTGGAAAATCTTGAAGAAATGAACAGATTCATAGACTCATACAAATTATCAAAACTAGGCCAAGAAGATAAAACAAATTATGAACAATATCAAGCAATGAAATTGAGGCAGCACTAAAAAAAACCAAACTATATAAAGCCCAGGATCTGATGGATTCATTGGTGAATTCTAGAAAAGCCTTAAGGATATGAAATCACCACACTACCCAAACTTACAAGGAGAATGAAAGGAAAGGAATGCTTCCAAACTCAGTTCTGGAAGCCAGCATCACGTTTATCCCAAAATCAGACAAAGACCCAACTAAAAAATAAAACTATAGGTCAGTCTCCTTAATGAACATACATGCAAACATCCTCAATTTGATATGGCAAGCAGAATGCACCATATCATCAGAAGGACCACACATCATTACCAAGCAGTTCTCATACCAAGTTGCAGGGGTGATTTAACATGAAAATTAATAAATGTAAATAAAAACAAAGACAAAAATCACAAGCTTGAGTTCAGGCACCTAAAGTGGATCAATGACAATGGAGTACCCATCTTTGACAGGTCTAGACAAAAAAAAAGGGTATACAAAGGAAGAATCATGATGTGTGTGTATAAACAGTACAGTTAGTATAAATATGCTGTGCTTCTGCATAATTCTATGAGAAGCAAGATTTGCACTAGTAGTGGTTGGACAAGATATTATGTCGGCTTCTAGTACTATGGACAGACACTAGGAAGATAACAAGTAGAAAGTATTAATTATTGAATCTGTGATATAATTCAGATATAAAAAACAATATAAGTATTTAGCTACACTCTCTTAATTCACTGATTAGAGACATCTGCTATAATAATGTATGTAGGTATAATATCATGTATGCACCTTGTATGATACAGAAACAGTTTGCAATGTATTAATTTATCAAATCTGTCCTGTTAATTTGTCTTGAAACTGTCTCATTGCTATTTGTTCTTCAATTAAAAAAAGAAAAAGAAAAAAAAGCCAAAAAAATCACAAGCTTGTAGACGCAGAAAAACTAAGATCCTTTTTATGACAAAAACACTTAAGAAAATATAGAAGTATGTTACCTCAAGCTGATAAAAGCCACTTATGACACACCAACAGCCAAAATCATATTAAATGGAGGAGAAAAACAGAAAGCTTTCCTCTAAGATCAGTAATAGAAAAGGATGTTCAGATGTCCACTGTCACCTCTTATATTCAACATCATGGTAAGAGTACTCAGGCAAGAAAAAGAAAGAAAATGGTTATGTACAGAAAAAGAAGCCAAATTATCATTACTTGGAATGACATAATATTCTATATAGAAGAATCTGATTTTTAAAAAAACTCAGAGGGCAGAGAGACAGCTCAGAAGAATAAGTGCTTGCCTGGCAAGCACAAGGACCTGAGTTCAATCCCCAGTTCCACCAAAAAAAAAAAAAAAAACCTCAGAATTTTAATTTTAATGTATTTCAGCAACATAGCAAGATAATAAATCAACACACAAAAAGAAATAATAATCATGTATACCCAAAAAACTCAATGAGAAAAAGATCAGGAAAATAATATAATTCACAATAGTATCAAAAAATTAAATGTTGAGGAATTAACCTAACCAAAGAACTCTGAAACCTCTACAATGAAAACTACAGTACTCTGATAAAGGAGATCAATGAGGACATCAAAAAATAGAAAGATATCCCCTATTCTTTAATAGGCAGAACCAGTATTGCCATTAATGGCCATACTCCCAAAATTGATACATAGATTTAATGCAATCTGAATCAAAGTATCCACAGCATTCCTCACAGAACTAGAGAAAATAATCATAAAATTCATATGAAACCATAAGATAGTCGGACTAGCAAAACAAAGCCACTGCATTGCAACACCACACTTCAAGTTATGCTACAAAGTAACAGTGATAAAATGCACAAAACCAACACCTACAGTAACGGAATTGAACAGAGGATACAGAAACATCCCAGACACATCCAGCTTTACAATCTTTGACAAAAGGATCAAAACTGTATCAGAGCAAAGATAGCCTATTGAACAAATGATACTGGGAAAATTTGTCTATCTGCATGCAGAAGATTAAAGCTGGCCTCTTATCTCTCACCGTGCACTAAACTAAATTCAAAATACATCAAAGACAAATACATCAACGACTTAAACATAAAAGCAGAAACAGGAACCTATTTGGAGATAAAATAGGTAAAACACTCAAATTCATAGGTGTAGACAAGAACTTTCTGAACAGAACTCCAACTGAACAAGAAATAACAAGAATTAATCTAGGGGATCATATAAAATTTAAAAACTTCTATACAGTAGAAGAAGTAATCAGTAAAAACACAATCCAAAGAATGGGAAAATTTTTGCCAGCTATTTCTCACATTAAACACTAATGCCTAAAATATATAAGGAACTAAAAAAATTAGACTAACCAAAATAAAAGACCTAATCAAAACGTGGGCAAGTGAAATGCACAGACACTTATCAGAAAAAATGTATCTGGCCAACAAACATATGAAAAAAATTCAACATCTCTGGCCATTAGAGAAATGTAAATTAAAACAACACTAACATTTTATCTTATACCAGAAAGAATGGCCAATCATGAAGAAATTAAATACCAAATGCTGACAAGGCCATGGTGTAAAGGAACCCTTCTACATGGGTGGATTAAAACAAAAACCTCCATTGTTGGTGGGAATGTAAACTACTACAACCACTACAGAAATCAGCATGGAGAACTAAAATGTGAAATTCCATTTGATCCAACTATTCCTTTTCTAAGCACCTTCCTAAAAGGGCTAAAGACATCATATTGCAGCAATACATGCATGCAACACTTACAGCACCACAGCTCATAGCTAAATCCTGGAAATAGCTTGCATGCCCAACCATAGTTGAATAAACAGGTAAAGAAAATGTGGTGCCTATACAATGGAATATTACTTGACTATAAGGAGGGATAAATTCAAGACATTATTGGAAAATGAATACACCTGCAAAATAAAATATTAAGTAATCAAGCATACAAGCTTATGTGTAGCATATTGCATTTGAATAGGCCAAAATACAAACAAAGAGCAAAATAAAGGACTGACGGGAAACAAAAATGTATTTGCAATGAGATGGGGTCCAGGAAGAGAAGAGGGGAAGGAGAACACAAAAGGGAAAGTAAAAATATTTAAGGTATGTCATATTCATATACCAAATACTCATACTGAATACAGCACTTTATATTGTAAAAATGACCAAAAATGATGACAATAATAATGAAAACAGGGAAAGGGGATTTAGATGGAGAGAGGTGAGTGGGGAGCAAACAGGAAAATAATCAAGATTCATCACTGACATATGACATCACTGACATGCACCTGCTCCCTAAGATGGATGTAAGCTTCACGAGCTACACACACATACTAATAAATTTTTTTAGATGAACAGAATGAAATAAAAAGGAAATATGCCTTTAACCTTTGCATTTCTAGCACTAAACATGATGGACACATGACAGAAGCATCTATATTTTATATCTTGGCCACTGACATCTTTCTCATCTCCTGATAAATCTCTATCTCTGAATAGTATGGAACTATATGTCTATCGTTTTCCTTTACACCTCAATTTTTAATTTTCCAACACATGCAGTTACTGAGAAGACAAGGCTATTTTGATTTGTAAAAGATTTTCAATTCTTTCTATAACAACGGACTGAACTGTCACCTGACTGAGAACACAGGTTACATATGGAATAAAACACAGTGGATGATGGGTCATTTGTTTTATTATCTGATGTCATTGAAAGTGTGTTCCCTATATTGAACCCACTGAGTTATAGATCCTTATTTCCACTGCACTAACCAGCATAGCATTTTATATTTAAGTGAGGAACAATAACCAGAGGGGGAAATGATATTTACTATCATTTGATGTTCCTATAGTACCATCTGGACATATAAAGCACTAATACTATATTTTATTATTTCCCACCTTATTATCTATTTTTCCCTAGAAGATAATAAATTCTCTAATAGTAAAAACTATGTCTAATGTACTATTAGAGTTCCAAATGATAAAGTGCCTAGCAGACAATACATTCCAAATAAATATATGTGAATAAATGAAGCCTCTCCCCCACAAAAGCTACACTTAAAACATACTTTATTTTACAAAAATGACACATTTATATAGATTTCATTCTTAAGTTGACAATTTTTTTTTTGTCTCCTTGAGACAGGATTTCACTAAGCAGTTTGGGCTGGCCTTGAACTTGCAATAACCCTCCTGCTTCAGCCTCCCTAGCATATGTCACCACACCCAGTGGTCAAATGACATAATTTCTGAATGATGTAGATGTGAAAATAAATTAGTTACTTATGCAATACACTCTCTACACAATTCACGTTGCATGATAATTGTTTATAATCCATTACCAAAATATCAGCAATATTACCAGAGACAATAAAATATCCAGATGTATAAGTTTAGTTACAAATTTAAATTCACTGGTTTATTACTGATTGTTATTCCCCTGAAAAGTATTAAGCAAATACTACATTCTAATCACAGATTTGAATTATGATTCTTAACAGATTAAACCACACATTATCTTATAACTATTGTTTCTCACTGAAATATGATAAATAACATATAATAATATTTTTAATTCTTAGAATTTTTTTGAGTTACTAGAGAGTGAACTCAGGGCCTTAACACTGAGATATATCCCAAGCCTCTTTAATTTGTTTTTTATTTTGCAATCTTCATGCCTCAGCCTCCCAGAGTGCTGGCAAGAGATACTGTTAATATTTTAAGAGGAAACTAGGACCAAACTATTACATTAGTGTCACATGTTAGAAATAACCAACAAATAGTCTAATAGAAACATAACACTTCTTTCATGAATTTAGTCCTAATAAATATGAATAAACCACTTATCTGTGAGAACATTTTTATTATTTTAAGTAAAAATTGATTTGAATACTACCGGAGCACTTTTAAGAAAATTAAATACTTTAGTATTAACAGTAAGATAAAGTGCATTTTCCAAGAAAGTAAATTTTAATGAGTTAATATGAAATTTACCAAACATTTAAACTATCTCTTTGGAGGACTCTAGATGTCACTATCACTCTTAACGGTGAGGTAAAGCACGTGGCTACCTGCATCATAACTTTCAAGCGGTCCAAAGGCGCAGTGCATGTCCGTGTGACTGCACTAGCTACTCCCGCTGCCACCAAATGCTTCCACCTATCTCCAGACTCCTTTTCTTTTGTGGTAAATTCATCTGGAATGGCTAGACTCTCTCCGATATCAATTATCTGATAAATGCAAAAACAAATTAGACAATAAAAAGTGTAAATATGTCACAAAGTACACAATAACTTTTGATAAAGACCAAAAATAACTTCACATAAACCACATCACCTATCACTGATCATTAACACTAGTAAAACCCCTGTTCCAAAAAAAAAAACCCCAAAGGCATTATGTCATCTTCAGAATGACATTTATATCAATTTTTATAAATTTCCATTTTTGGAAAATAGCTTGTAGTGAAGTATTTCAAGTTCTAAAGGAAAACAATTATCAACCTGATTCATATAACCCCAAAAAACTCTTCCAAAACCTATGGAGAAGTAAGATACTTCTATGACAGAGAACAACTGAAGAACTTGATTGACACCAAACCAACCCTACAAAGAGTAATCAAAGATATTCTAGAAAGAGATTAAGAATAAAGACCACAACTTCAAGAATACTAAAAACGAACCACCATGCAAAGCAAGCAATTAGGCAAGGGGAAAGGTAGGGAATCAACAGCAGAAAAATAATATGACAAAGAGAAGCCAACACATATCACTTGTAACCAACAATGTAAATGGCCTCAATTCACCAACCAAAAGAAGCAGACTGGGTATTGGAGAGATAGTTCAGTGCTCTAAGTACCTGCCTCGTAAATGCAAGGACCTGGGTTTGACCTGGTACTGCACGCCATGATGGCCCCAGAACCCCAAACACAACATGCCAACACTCATCATGATAAAAACTACAGAAAATCAAAATAGATGGTCTTTACCTCAATCTGATAAAAGCCATCAATGACAAATCAACAGCCAACATCATACTAAATGGACAAAAACCGAAAGATTTCACTTAAAAATCAGAAACAAGACAAAAATGCCCACCATCACCACTCCTATTTATTTACTTATTTATTTTTACCACTCCTATTTATTATAGTCTGAAAACACTGGCCAGAGAAATTCCCCTAAACAGAGAAATAATAGGAATAAGGATTTGAAAAGACGAAGTGAAATTATCACTATTCTCACATGATATGATACTCTACTTACAAGATCCCAAAAACTCCATCAAAAGGCTTGTAGATTTAATAAACAAATTCAGTAGCACAACAGGATACAAAGTCAACACTCAAAAATCAATAGCATCCCTATACAGAAATAATGAACACACCAAGAGAGAAATTATGGAAACCATGCCTTCAATGATAACACTCAAAAGAATGAAATACTGCCGGGCGTGGTGGCGCAGGCCTGTAATCCCAGCACTCGGGAGGCTGAGGCAGGAGGATTGTTGTGAGTTCAAGACCAGCCTGAGCTACAAAGTGATCTTAAGGCCAGCCTGAGCTGCATAGTGAGACCCTGCCTCAAAAAGACAAAAAAAAAAAAAAAAAAAAAAAAAAAAAAAAAAAAAAAAAAAAAAAAAA
>PVKA01007112.1:0-59929 GCA_004027165.1 Ctenomys sociabilis
TTTTTTGGTGGAACCAGGGATTGAACTCAGGCCCTTTCAGTTGCCAGGGAAGCACTTATTCAACTGAGCCATTTCCCCAGCCCTCTTATTATCTCTTAATAAAAGCAATCATCTGTTTCTTTGGGGTTATAATCCAGTAGTATTTTATTTCCCAAATTTTTGCATATTTTCCCTCAATCACCACATTTTAGATTTGGAAAATGAATGGTCCCATAAATCACCATTGGAATCTTTCTAAACATATCACACACTATAAAGCAATCACATTTTTTGAAGAGGGAATAGGGTACAGTAGTGGAGATCAAATTCAATTTTGTTTTCTATTTTGTGACGGTCTCACTAAGCCACCTAAGTTGGCTTTCAGTTTGCAAGCATCTTGCCTCAGCCTCTGGAACAGCTGAGCTTGCAGGCAAGTGCTATCATACCTAACACAGTCCTAGCTTTTAAATTTGACTTGGATTCAAGAATGAGTGTTAACTTGGAAACAATAGGATTGTATGAGACTGCAAAGGCATAGAATTAACTATGAAGAAATAAAGATAGAGAGGGCCAGCCAAATAGCTCAGCAGATTAAAGCACCTGCAAGCAGGCATAGGGGCAGGGGGCTTGATCCCCGGGACCTGCCGTGCTGGCCCCACCTCCAAGGGTGCTGGGATGGCAATTGAGACTGAGCATGGTGGCCGTGCCTGTAATCCCAGCTCTTGGGAGGCTGTAAACAGGTGGATCACTACGAGCCTGATCTAGTAGTGAGACCCTGAACATCCTGTAGACCCTTCCCTAAATTACAAAAAAGAAAGAAATATAGATAGAAGGATAGACAGGTGGGATTTCATAATAAACTTTGGTTATCAAAACTGACACTGAGATGCCACATGGTCTGTACCAGAGGTGGGGAACTTAGGGCACACATGCCCAAGTGAGCTATTTGTTATCACTGAAAGCTCTAAAAGGTTGCCATCACTGGCCTAAACAACGAGGGTCCTAAAAGACACTATGGTCAAGATTCCAAAAATAATTAAATTAAGTCTTCATCAGGGTGACAAGCAAGGACTTTTAGTTTTGTGAATAGGGTCTCACTATACAGACCCTGGCTTGCTGGAACTCCCTATGTGACCCAGGCTGGCCTCAAACTCATAATCTTAGCTTAGAGAATTACAGGTATGCTTCACCATGCCTGCAACACAATATTTTGATTCAAAAGATAATGGCCAGCTTTTTGTCACTAAGAAGAGGGCATAATTTTATTTCATCCCCATCAGAAAGCTTTCTCTTGCATGAGGTCTGGCATTCATCATGTTTCTGTTCTGATCTACCTGGGATCTCCTGTGGACAGAGAAAGAAACGTGGGCTGTGTTCACCAGACACCCCTCACAGAGGGTCACCCCAAAGATAAATGCACCCATGCTCACAAGGTTTCCCAAGCTCCCTAAAGAAAGATGCGCTGCACATCTGATCCTATTAATAACTTCTTTAGTCTTCATGTGTGCTGTGCCCACAATAATAAAAAGTTTTGCAATCTCATTCATTCATTTTGTTTATACAGGCAAAGTATATTCTGGGCCTGTTCATTTTCTTCAAAGTCTGCATCCTATATTTCAATAAAAACATGTAAGGGAGAAAGCCCAGCAATACCCCTTCCCACTTAAACCAGAATCCCTAACCTCTCATAACTGGTATATTCCAAAAAGGCAAGGCTGCCAGCAGAAAAAAGACTGCCCTGTCCCATAGGCTCCATTACTGATGCCACTCATTACTGACACTCACATCTCTCTAGCAGCTCCTGCCTACGAAAAAGGCTCTACCACGTCCAAACACAAGTTTCACATTACCCAGCCCCCTCAATTCCTAAAAAATAGAGAAGAAACAATGAGGGAAGAGGTGAGTCTATGGTGGTAAGAATGGTGCTAGCACACATACGCAAACCAATAAACGCAAGCAAGTTCCATGTCAGGGCCACCGTGGAGTCCTAAACCAGGCCTGATGTGCTTTGATCTTACAGAAGCACATATGGTCCTCCATTCGCAGGTCTCTAAGCAGTGGGCCCCGGCACCACGCCATATGTGCTGGTCGCAAAAAGAGGACTGATTTATGGCACTGAGCGCACGGCTTTCTCTTTGTACTGCATCTCCTTGTTATTTCAGAGAAATGTAAGGATAGATTTATCCTGTCACTACAAAGAGGCTTCCTAGAGTTTGTTTGTTTAAAGTTGATAGTTTCCAGTAGGGTGAAGCAGATCTGCTTCCTACAAAAATCTGGAGAAAGCTAGGAGTTCCCTTTCCCTCTTTCCCAAAATGATAACAGATTTACGCTCATTGCCACATCACTCCTAGAAACACGGCTAGTGAGCCACAGCACAAACACACAGAGAGGAGCTGCTGTCCGTCTGAAGCGCACGTCGGCCTTGCTCCACGATCTCAGCTCCTTGGCTCATCCAAGGAGTCAGCATGGCCAAGGTTCGGGAACTTCATTCTCAAAGGAGAATCAAGAAAATCCCAGGACATAAACAACTCTACAGCCATCTTCTTCTAGCAGAATCTAAGGTTTTCCCTCTTTCACAAGTAATTAATTTTAAGCAGCACTGCTGCAGGGGTTTGAAGGAAAGATGTAAGTCATGGATGAGGCCCACCTGGCACACAGAAATAAAGGAGATGATTGCTTTCTGGATGGAAAAAAAAAAAAAAAAACAGATGTCAGGGTTGCCAAGTATGTGGGTGCACACACCCCTGTAATCCCAGCACTCAGGGAGGCTGATGCTAAAGGATCACAAAACTGAGCTCAGACTGTGCAATTTAGAAACACACAAGGCCCCAACTCAAAATTTTAAAGAAAGGCTAGGAATATGCAAATCCCTACATTTAATTCCCATATTGAAAAAAAGAGAGAATACATTTTTTTCAATCCCTATCCAAGACTCTTTGAAAGAAAAATGTTTAACTCTTAAATTGTCCTTAAATACATCCTGTATTAAGCAGTAGAAGTATACATGGATTGAAATTTTTTTTAATTTTCTAATTCCTGCAAGTAACAGAACCAGAGGGGATTAGTATAAAGTGAGAAAGCCATAGGGCCACGTAGAGTTAGCTTCTACTTCATCGTAGACAGATGCAATATACAGGAGGATCATGAGGTCACAACTGGCCTGGTTTATATATGGAGAATCTGTGTATGGGGGGAAGAAATTTATAATTAGTAGAAAGGAAAGAAGAAGGACAAATGGGAAAGAATTTTTTAGGCAGTGTGGGGAGAAGACACATTGTACTTTCATTTAAAGAGTTCCAAGAAATACTACATACCTTGTATTTGCACTGTTTGTGGTTTTAATTAACATATGCTTTAGAAAACTTAATCAAAGCATATTAAGGAACGTAAGAGTTTTTAATTCTGACCTTTTGATTATTCTCTCCATTCTGACTATGTTTTCCCAAGCTTCTTTAACATGCAGCAATGGGCAGAGTGTAGAACAGAGCTTCAACATGTGCCTGCAGGAGCCACTGATCAAATATTGGCAGTTAGTCTTTCCACCTCTTGTTCTCTCTCCAGTTTAGAGCCTTTGAGCCTGTCCCTTCCAGTTCTCCATAAAATATCATAGGTGATGTTTAGCTACAGTCATCCCACGGTACCAGGGAAAACTAGAACCTATCTGAAGAATCTACTCATTCTATACAAAAAAAATCTGTAAAGAAAAAGAAGGTGCTGGAAAATGAAGGGGCCAGGAAGAGGTTGCAAGCTGGTTTAGACTTAGGCATAATTTAGTACTGGACTGCGTTATTTAGTTTTCCCAGATTTAAGTTTTCTCACTGAAAAGCAGGGTTATTAATACCTCTCACGGAAGGGTGACAGAGACTGCAGACACTTGGCAAAGTGCCTGGCATGTCAGGAATGTCCAGAAAGAATTAGAGTGGGGTCATTGCCATGGACAAAGCCCATTCCTGCCACACAGAACCCTGGCTAAGAAAAGCATCCTGTCTTGCTTATCTCCATCTCTGACACACACAGAGTGGGTGTAAACAAAACTTGGGTAGGCAGCACCATGGGTGTGATAAATTAAGTCATTTAAGTACCTCTCAGGTACCTACAGTACTACATTCCTGGCCGTATCACAAATCTAGGAGATATAGCTACAGTAAAAAGACAAATTCCACGCCTTCATGGAGTTTATATATCAGTGGCAAATGGCAGAAGATCAACCATAAAACTAATAAATGCTGTGTGCCAGGAGATAGAGCAATAGGAACTGTTACACATTTGAGCCAACTATAATGATTTGGGGTAGGAAGTTCCTTGATATAGGGGCATTACTGAAATCCTCTCTAAAGCACAATGTTAAGTCTATCTAAGAACAGGATAAAAAGGAGCTAATCCCAGAAAGATCTAGGCGCATGTTCTTGGCAGCAGGTATAAAAACTCAGAGCCAGACCCTGGCTTCCAGGATTTGACTGCAGCAAAGTGGGGCACAGGGGCTGAGGGGGAGAATGAAATGGATGCAGGGCATGAGGAGGGAGTGGACAAGATCCGCAAGAAAGCTGGGGTAAGCTTGTGCAGACAGCTTCGCTTTCCTTCTAGTTATGACAAAAAGGTATCAGAAGGTTTTAAATAGCTTCTCCCAAAAGATGCCTTCTTAGTGCATGATTATGTGATGGAGCAAATGAGCTGTGCTGGCTCCTGCATTCATTGTTTCATACTAATAAAATATGCAAGATTGTCCAAGCAACCAGGTATTTCTTTGGCTGATGATCAGAGTGGATGCATCCAAGGAATATATTTGTTCTACTAAAAAAAAAAAAAAAAAAGAAAAAAGAAATAGAACTTGCTTTTAATTTTAGAGAATAGAAAATTAGATCAAACTTAACAATTCATTCAAGGGAAGAAGGCTGTAAACTTTAGGCAGTGAAGTGGGAGACCTTGCTTGGAATCCCAAATGTCTTCCAAATCAGAAGAGTTATAAAATCCCGCCTCTGTGGCAGCTTTCCTCCTGGTTGAGCTAAAAGTCAAACATCTTATTTACAAAAGTTCACACCCTCATCCCCACAAAAGTAAAATTTTCTAGGAAACTAAACCTCAGAATACCCATAAATGTGGACAATTCCTGGGAAAGGGAATGCACTACCAGACTACTTTATTCTGGGACTCCTTAGAAAACAGGAACCACTCTCTATATATTTTTTTCCACTCTACATATTTTGAACAGAGGACTTTAACACATTCATGACAGGGCCACCATTCGCATATCTGGCAACAGAGCAGCCCTCAGTCACCGGTGGCACATACGTGATTGTCCCTCCAAAGCGGCATGGGGCAACCCCATCAGGTGGTACAAGCCATCTGAGGGAGCAGTCGCGTGCACATCATGGGTAGTTCAAGCCAGGGGAACATGTTAATGTAAGAAAGAAGAAAATCTGGGAAGAGGTAGCAAGGAGAAAAGAGAAAAAGTAAGCACACCCAGAAGCTAGTAGTTTCAAGAGGTTGCTCCTATACCTAAGAGTGGAGGTGAAGGAAAAAAAGCATTTAGAATCCATGAGCTCTGTGCCACTGAGGCTGCCCAAACACCACTGCTGCTCTACTGGACCGCACCCATGGTTTGGTCCAAAGGAAACAACTGCCACCAGAACCCAGGTCCACGGGTGCTTTGCTGCTGGGCTGCTGGGTCATGGCTGCCAGGGCAGAAGTCCAAGTCTGGACTCCCCTATGATGACTACGCCTACTATACTTCCAGAAGCATAGGAAATATTTTCTTCCCTCTTTTGTCACATGATCACTTGTTGGAACTTCAATTTGCAGAACCTATCTAAAGTCATTTGGCAAAAAAAAAAAAAAAAAAAAAAAAAAAATTAAATGTAGTTTGCAGGCTTCTGCAGTCCCTCTCCAGGAACTAGCAAAACACAAAAATGTATAGAAGGGTAAAAATACAGTCATGAGCTAGAGGGTGAATAAACAACCCTCAGATCTCTACTGTCAGAAATCTTAGGAAAGCCATGGTAAGTAAAAAGCTGCCTGGAGATACTTTATAAAACATTTGGGACAAAAGGGAACAAAGCAGAGAACTACAACTTCTAAGCAATGCAAGAGGGACAGCTCCTGGGACAGGTAACAGCTTCGACACTTCCGTTGTAGCCTGTCTCTTCTCAAGTTACTGTTCTACAGCCATCAATCTACTCAAGACACCAACCAAGCCTCATACACTCTAAAGTGTAAATGATTGATAATAGTTTCATGAACCCTGCATGACATGCAGGAGAAATTTAGGAGTAGCACCAGGTAAAGTCATTTTTTAAAATAAATACTATAGTCCTTAAAATGTTCTTCTATGTGTCAGGAAATAAAATCTTCTCTGGCTAGCTCACATAATCTAAGCAGAGAAATACATAGTTCAAATAAATAAAATGCCATGTGAAAGATATCAGTGTAACGATACAAAGATACAGTAGCATAAAAACAGGTCTAAAGCATTTTTCAGCCTCAGCACTATTGATGCTTTGGGCCAGGTGGAATGGTGACAGGGGCTGTCTTGTGCAATGTAGGATGATTAGCGACACTTCTGGTCACCAGCACCCCCAAATTGTGACAATGAAAAGTTATCCAGACATTGTCAAGTTTCTCCCAGGGAACAAGATTGAAAATATCTTTCATTTAAGCTCAGAATTAAAGTACAGATAGAAGTTGCTAAATAAAAGAGGAAGGGAGAGATTTCCGGCAGATAACTCCCAGAAACAGCAATGAAAGGTACAAGGAGAAGAGAGGGATGTGAAGTTCAAATGCAAGCAGTACTTAAGTGACAGGCTAAAACTTAAACTGTAATTTCTAGGCAACAGGAAGCCACTGAAGTATCCTGAGAAGGTCAGGGACTTATTCAAATTAGCATTTTTGGAGAAATTTCCTATGTAATGAAGTAGGTGAGAAGGTGCCACCTATGAGCCAGGAAATGGGCCCTCACCAGATTTTCAACACTTTAACCTTGGACTTCCCAGACTCCAAGATTGGGAGAAATTTCTGAGGTTCATAAGCCATCTTGGATGTTAAAAGGGAACCCAGTTACCTTGCTAGTTGTCATCTTGGTCTGACAATGAAAAGCAATACAAAGGCCATGAAAAAAAAGCTAAGAGAAATGTAAGGTCTACATGTGCAGACCTTAGTACACATGTGAACATGGAAGACAGGGAAAAAGTGCAGAACTGCAGGCTGGAGGCTTGAAATGAAGGACAAATGAGTGGGCTGAGAGTCGTGTCCTTGTCTGAATACGTCAAGCTTGAATTTGTGAGGTATCCAAGCTATGATGCCTAGTAGTCAGTGTGTGAGTAGTAAATGTGTGTTTGCATAGACAGACAGATGGACAGATGGATGGATGGACAGACAGACAGACAAGTAGGCAGGCAGAAATACATTACACAGGAAGGACAGGTGCTGGATCTGTGGAGTCTTCATCACTAGCAGCATCATAAAAGAAGAAGAAGAAAGATCCAAGGACAGACTTTAACATCATTAATATTCTGGGAAGGAAAGAGTCAAGGAAAAAGAAAAACCATAAAACTATTCTGAGAAGAAATAAGATGCTATGGTTTGACTGCCTGTGTCACCCCAAAATTCACAGATTGAAACTTCACCTCCAAAGCAGTGGTATTTGAAGGTGATTAGGTTGTGACAATAAACCTTACCAATGAGGCACAAGCTTCTCACAGGACAACCAGGTGAGAAGGTGCCCTTTACAAACCAGGAAATGGGCCCTCACCAGACTCTTGGCTTTGATCCAGAACTGTGAGAAATAAATTTCAGTTGTTTGCAAGCCACCTAGTTTGTGGTATTTTTTATATCTGCCTAAATGGATTAAGCCATAAGAGATGATAAAAGAATTACAGCACAAGAAAGAGGCTTGAAGGGGAGATCAAAGAAACAGAGCAAGGTAAAGGCTGAAAATTGGCCCTGTATATGAGAATCAGGAGCCCAGGAAACCTTTGCATAATCAACCTCACTACATCCGGGCATCTGACTGCAAAGAACAAGAAAGTGTCTCAATGCTAAGACACAGCATGTTTATAGGCAGGGAAAATAGACTAGGGCAAGGGATGATGAAGTGGTCAGTCCTTGAAGAACACAGTGCACATGAGGAATGCAGTTAGAAGAGAAGGATCCCAAAGTAGGAAAAGCCATCTCTACTTGGAAGGAGATTTAAGCAAGTGTGTATAACTGATGGGACATGAAGACGTGCAGGTTTACAAGGAGACAGCAACATGCACTGCAAGCAATTAGATACATGAAGAGTTATCCTGGGCATTCCAGGAAAGAGTAATATTCCTAATAATTATCACAGGAAAGCAGAGAAAAATCAGACTGTGTCAGCCCTGCCCCCAGGTATGCTGAGCCAGTACGGGCATAGTGGTGCACTCCTGTAATCCCAGCACTAGAGAGGCTGAAAACAGGAGGATCACTAGAAGTCCAAGCTGTGTGAGACCCTGCATAAAAAAAAAGTCAGAAACACTGAGGGCTGACCAGGTACCTTTGAGCATGCAACTGAGTACAAAATCCCTTTAGTTTAGAAGGGCCACTCAAGAGGAAGTACAATCTTGAGGGCCGCACAGAGAAGTTGAAATAAACATCAAAAGAGAGGCAGAAGCTGCTTCAGCTTAGAGAGTCACAGAATTCTGAGTGACAGTCTAGAAAGGTACAAAACTCAGAATGCTGGTGAGAAACCAACTTCATAGGTCAAGCAAAGCAGGAGTCCAAAGGACTATGGTAGGACTGATGATAGAAGGTCTGATGGGACTAGGATGGATCAAAGAGGATCACATACTAGGTACTGCCCACTGGGGGAGGAGCCAATGTTTCTTCTTAAGTCTGGGTGGACTCTGCTATTATTTTCTAACCGAATAATGGAGATGAACAGTATCATGTATGCTTCCAGAGCAGGTCTTCAAACAGTGCAGTTCTATTCCTGGCCTTTGGCATACTCTTTTTAAAGCCCTGAGCCACTGTGTAAAGGTTCACCTACCCTATTAAAGAGACCACACAAGGAGACAAGCTGTCCGGCCAGTTTATCAAGATGCCAAATATTGGAGCAAAACCAACCTAGACCTCCCAGACCAGCCAAGCTCCACTGAACAACTTAGTCTACAACAATGGCTGCATCCAGCCCAAATTCCAGACCCACAGAATTCTGATGGAGCACAAGAAGCTGAAGTCTTACTCCAAGTGGAGAGTGCAAAATGAGGAGGTCCCAGGATTGGCATGAGCCAATGTCCACTGCTGGGAGTGAGCTGCCAAAGCCAAGCAACAATGGAGATTCTGGCTGCACTATTAATGTGCAGGAGAAAAATGATTCTCAAAAGGCTGGGTGGGGGAGACTCACTCAGGTTCAAATTATTGCTAATCATTCCTGGCTGTTCTTAGTCTAAAAACTACAGAGGAATTCAAGGGGAGAAATTATTCTCCGGCAGTCACCTCAGCTGCCACTGTGATGTCTGGTGACACATAATTAGAAAACAAATGACAGATTAGTTTAATAATATTCATTAGCAACTAATGAAACTGACAGTGTTTCCTATTGAAAGCAGGTTGGGCTGTTAGTTGATTCTAAGCAAATTATGCTCCACCTCCTTCACGCTTTCCCCAACCCCCATCTCTCAACTAAGTGAGAGGCTGGGGGTGAAGTGGAGAGGACTGTAAATGGGTCATAAGAAATGGGCAGAAAGGGCGAGCTGTTTGAGGGGACAAAGACAGCAGAGAAGACAAAATCAGAAAGGGGAGGGAGAGGTTGCTGGGGTCCAGAGAGGCAGGGGGTGGGGGCTGAGCCCAACCTTTGGGTGCCCAGCTGTCTTTAGAGCTCTAACTGCTGTCAAAAGCAAATTCCCATTTGCCTTGAGCAGGAAATGGTTAACAGGCAAAAAATCAGTGCTTCCTTTCAGGCATTGTTGTTCTTTTCTTTTCTCTTAAAAAAAAATTCCCAAGTAAGAATTTTAACGATATGCAGAAATCATAGCTGTCTTACTGAATCGCTGTAGGACTGACCCCCCTTGACAGTTCTTAAATTATTCAGCTATCAAGGGCCTGCTAAACATTAAATTAAGCATCCTCTCTCCCCTGTCCTAAACCATTAAGTTATGCAAATGCACAGATAATGGGGCATATGACAGCTGGAGGCATTAATCACGCAGCTCTGTCTCTGGGCTGTTGTTATGTAGAAACTGCATCTGCCAACAGACGGAACAGCCACAATTAGATCTCTTAATGGAATGAGGAGCCACTACCTGGCCCTCCACACTCCTGTTAGGTTGTAGACCTGGGAGTGAATAAGGCACTTGGGAGAGCAGGCCGCTTTCATTCTTTCTCAGCCCAACCCCTTTTAATACCTGCTCCTCCAATTGAAAGGAAAAATTACCTGTAATTGTTATCATTTGCAAACAAAACCTGTCAGAAGACAAACCTGCTGTTTACAATGCATGCGCATGCTTTTGTTGTTCTACGGGAAGATCCTTAAGGGAATTTCCTTCTTTTTTTTTTTTAAACTAATTCTGTCTTTGAGGGAAGACTGGGGATTTGGGAGTTGGAAGCAACAAACCACTTTCCCATTACAACCTCCAAATTGCTACCTTGAAGACACAGACAGACCTGCCCCAAAAAACCATTTGCCGGAACACCTGCTAGCTCACCTTGTGCTCATTCATGGCTGCCTGGCTCCCGCCAGGAGGAAATTGTCAAAGAAAGCCAAGCAGCAGAGCCAAAGCTGTGCTCTCCCAGGTGGCCCCACAGGAAGTGCTGAATTAGATGGACAACAGAGACGTCTTATTATCTTCCAAAGAACTTTCACTTCCTTTCCTCACTTCATTTACAGCTGATGTGGTTTTTTTTATAAGCCAAGTTTTTTTAAGTGTTTATATACTGGCTGGTTGTTTAATCTTTTCTTTGTCTTATTGTTCTGCCCTATGACAATGAGTGCAACAGGGGTGGTTTTACAGAAGTTCTGGGCCAGCTAACAGTAGTTACCTACATAGTATTACCAGATGGGGCCCCAGATACTTGGGATCCTTTGGACAACATGCACAGAAAAGGGGATGAGGGTGTAAATTTATTAAAGGGAAAAAGTCCACTCCTACGAGCAGGCAGCTGAAGAAGGCTCGCAGTGGCCCCCAGGGTACAGGGAAAGGACTTCTAAGGATCCAAAATGCCTCTATTGGCCCTCTTTCATGTAAATATGCTATTGGGACAAATGTCTCATTGAAAAACTCCTTTGGACTCATGGCAGAAGTAAATGAAAGACCAGGAACAGTGTTTTTTGACCAGTTGTGCCAGCTATTAGTAAAGAATGAAGAACAGCATTCCCTAAATGGCCTCATGAAATCATAACTCAGGTGTCACTTGGGTCCCATGTTCTGTGCATGACCTATGTTTTTTATGAAACATTCAGTTCATTAGCCTTTGGTTTTCTAATCACTTCTGGTATGGTATACCCAGAAGGTTTCCTGGTTTGCCCCAGCCTTAATCTCCTACATCAATAGAACTGCACTTAGCACAACTTCCTAGACCAAAACGTCAACTCCTCTGGGGCTTCTGAAGAATAATACTCTGTGTTTGGTCATGGGACAGGGTATAAGGAGGTCCTCCTG
The DNA here is from genome assembly GCA_004027165.1 of Ctenomys sociabilis. Lineage (NCBI taxonomy): Eukaryota > Metazoa > Chordata > Mammalia > Rodentia > Ctenomyidae > Ctenomys > Ctenomys sociabilis. The sequence continues at coordinate 11,592 of PVKA01007112.1, forward strand.
CAGGAGAAGGGGACTTGATGCCTAGACAGTTTTTTGATGGAGCATTTCAAATCATTCCAAGAAGCATCATGAGAGGCAAAGGATAATGTATTAGCCAGAGTTTAATAATAAAAGGGAAGGATGGCAAGCCCAAGAAACCAGACTGGTTCTTTATATGGAAGCAAAAGAGATGCAGAATAGCAAAAACAGTTTGGGGCAACAAGCTCAAACAAGAGTAAAGCTTTACGTTACCAGACTTTAAGCTATGCTATGAAGCAACAGTAATAAAAACAGCATAATATTGGAACAAAAACAGAGGCACAGATCAGCAGAATGGAACAGAAGATCAAGAAACATCCCCAGAGATGTTCAGCCTTATGATCTTTGATCAAGAGCCCAAAAGCATATGTTGGAGGGAGAAATCATCTCATCTGGCAAGTGTTGCTGAGAAAACTGGTTACTTATTTGCAGAAGATTGAAACAGGACCCACCTCAAATGGATCACAGATCTAAACATTAAGAGTATTACACTTACTAGAAGATAAGTTAGGTAAAATACTGGAAGATATAGATAGATAGATAGATAGATAGATAGATAGATAGATAGATAGATAGACAGACAGATAGATATGAAAGGATTTTTTAAACAGAATCTCAACTGCACAAGAAATCACAGCAAGAATCAACAAATGGGATTACATAATTCCCTTATTTACAAATAAGTTCTGGGTCTTGGAGAATATGTATATGTCATATTTCTTTGTAAGAGCAAAAAAATGAGTCTTATATAGTTCACAACTCAAGTATTTGTAAAATGAGGACTTAGTATGTATTAAAATAAAAGGCAAAAATTGCAGCTACTTCTTAGACACAGGATTAACATCTAAACTATGAAGAACTCAAAAAATTTAACCACTTAAATTTAAAACCCAAAAAAGAAATGGGCAAGAGAAATAGACACTTTACAGAGAAAGAAATAGAAATGTCCATAAATATATGAAAAACGTTAAACATCTCAGCCCATTAGAGATACCCAAATTCAAACACTAAAATGCTAAATTAGCTGTCTTTCCCATCATGCAAGATGGCGGGTGAAAAAACAGAGAAGCCAGACACTAAAGAAAAGAAACTTGAAGCCAAGAAGGCTGTTGTCAGTGGTACTGGTGAAAAAGTCCAAGAAGGGGCAGCCCCACTGCAGCCAGAATCCTGTCCTGGTTAGAGGAATTGGTACATACTCCTGATGTGCTATGCATTCCAAAAAGGCTTTGTACAAAAGAAAGTACTCAGCTGCTAAATCAAAGGTTGAAAAGAAAAAAGAAGAAAGTTCTTGCTATGATCACAAAACCAGTTAGTGGGGACAAGAATGAAGGTACCCATGTAGGTAAGCTTCAAAAGATGCCTAGATACTACCTTACTGAAGATGTGAAGATGTGCCCCAAAAGCCATGGCAAGAAACCTTTCAGTCAACATGTGAGGAAACTTCAAGCTAGCATCGCTCCTGGCACCATCTTGATCACCCTCACTGGGCGTCACAGAGGCAAGAGAGTGGTCTTCCTGAAGCAGCTGGCCAGTGGCTTGCTGCTGGTGACTGGGCCTCTTAGACTTAATCATGTTTCCCTATGAAGAGCACATCAGAAGTTTGTCATTGCTACCTCGACAAAAAATTGCTATGATCAAAGTGAAAATCCCCAAACACCTCACTAATGCTTACTTCAAGAAGAAGAAGCTGCGGATATCCAAACACCAGAAAGGCGAGATCTTCGACACTAAGAAAGAAAGATACCAGATGTCAGAGCAGCACAAGGTGGATGAGTAAGTGGTAGACTCAGAGTTTAGCAAAAATGAAAGCTGTTCCTCAGCTCCGGCACTACCTGCAATCCATTTTTGCTCTGACAAATGGAATTTATCCTCGTAAATTAGTGTTCTAAATTTCTTACTAAAAACCTAATTAAATAACTGATATATTTTCAAAATAAAATAAAATGTTTAATTACTCCAGAAAGAATGGGGATCTTCAAGAAATTAAAACACAACAAATGTTGGCATCATTATAATGGAAAAAAGAATCCTCCTACATCGTTGTTGGGAAGGTAAAGTAATACAACCACTCTAGAGATCAGTATGGAAATTTCTCGAAGTACTGAATTAGAAATTCCACACAGCCCTGCGATCTCCCGCTCAGGCCCACTCTTATGACCAGGGGCTCAGATAGGAGGCAGCTCATAATCATCACCCTGATCAGCAGAGGCACAACTTTTAAAGAGTTTCACTTCCTGCGGTTTTATGTTAAGAAGAAGTTCTTTTCAGAAACATAGTTTTGGAGACCATTGTTCTAACTTGAGATTAATTATTGCATCTCAGATCTGCCTAGAAATAGATTCAGACAAATGGTTAGCAGTCAACGACCCTCTATTTCCTAAGTTCTCCAATGCTTTTAAAAAATATTATACATACACATATGTATACATGTATGAAACTATGCCTGGAGAAGACAGGTGATGACTCGCTAGGCTGGCCTCCGGAGATGTCACTAGCCACCATTTCAGGCAGATTAGCTCTGAGCTGGGACAGTGCTCAACTGGAGTTCTCACCCTGACCTCAAAACTGCTTGGGAGAGAACCCATACCAAAATTGAACTGATGAGAGTTAGTAATGTTAAAACAGCATATTCAGGACACATCCTGATCTTTCCAGGTCTGGCCTGCTGTTTCTTCCCAAATCTTCAAGTGGTTCTTCCTCCTAAATACCTTTCAGAACCTGGAAAACTCCAATAGCCATGTAATTTAAATTGACTTACTAGTCTTTCTTGTTCCTCTGGAATGCAATCCCAGTGCCTACTGGACTTATGGGGGGGGTCTATCTCATTGTCCTCAATCTTACCCAACCTGAGTACCCCAAACATAACTGGGCAAGGCATGAGGGGAAGAATAACAATCCTTATGGGTTCCATTACAGGAGGTCCCTGTAACAAAAGACAGACTAACGAGAGAAAAATTGAGTTTCAGTTTATGTCCGTACGGTCTTCAACAAAGTACAGTCAACTTTTAAAGAAGAAGCAAGATAGAGGAAAAGGACTTTGAGCCTTTATAGACAGCAATTTCAGGAAAAGCAAGACAAAGGCTAATTAGCAATGGTTGCTAATAAAAATCCTAAGGCACCATCTGCAGGCTAATTGAAGGCCTAAAATTGTCTTGTTTGCTTGCCTTCATTGTCTGTGGCTTTGCTCTCTGTAAATCTACATCCTACTTTTAAGCCAAGGGAGGGAGAGCAGACAGCACACCTGTGTCTGCTCCCTGCCTTCAGCTCCACAATCCTTCCTGTTCAGGTAGCATATTCTGGCCTCCCACATTTTCACCAAACAAACTTACAATGACTTAGCCACAGGCAAGTTCCAGCTTGGCTCCTTCTCACCTGTGCTGCTGACCCAAGGGCTTCTCCCCAGTGAAGGTGCTGATAAGCATGAATCACTGAGATCTTACTTTGAAAAGATGCTTTACTAAGATCTGATATGTGTCTGTGCCAATAACTGGTGAAGAATGCAGTTATTTTATATCACAGAAATATACTATGGTTTTCATTTTAAACATAGGCTTCAGCATGGGAAGACCTGAGAGCCTACATTTCTGAGACATGCCTGGGGTGCCAACACTGCAGGCATGAAGCAGCTTCTGAACAAGGTCTCTGACCTGTTCCCATTTCTTAGTACGCAATGAAAGGTTGGAAAGATGGCTCCCTCGGACCCAACCCCACTTCTCTTAAGGGACTGGCTGCTGTGTCTGAAACACTCCTCCTTCTCTCTAAAACACCTGCGTAAAAGTACCACACACTTAGTCGGCTTATTGGGGTAAGATCTCCATAACACATTGGAGGGCCCCACCTGGCCTGTCACTCCCACCAGACCCAGCCTCGGTCTTCTTCCACCCACCCATAGCATGTTTCATAGCAGTTACTACTCATTGTAAATTTTTCTATCCACAGAGCTACTTCCTATTCCTCAAGGGTTTATCTTTTCCCTGGAGGATAAGAACCACAGATGCACATCTGGCTGGGCCCATTGCTCCATCTCTGTAGAATGCACCACCTTGTACTTGGATATGAGGGGCTCTGCAAATACCAAGGGGCTCTGCCCACTCCCTATGCAAAAGCCGTGAGCCAATCTTGCTCTTGTTGGAGAGTTGCTGTTTCTTCAGTGTTGTCTCCCTTGCCCTTTGCCTTCTCCCCAGTTCTTTGCAAGGTTCATAACCTTTCCCATCTCATCTTCCCTTTCACCCTATTCTAAAGTTGAGAGTGAAGCCCCACCTAAATGACTAAGATCTCAGCAGCTCGGTGTGGTGGCCTATGCCTACAGTCCCAGCCCCGAAGCAAGCTGAGGCAGAATCTCCAGTTGACAGCCTAGTCTGGCAACTTTTGACTTGGTGAAGTCCAGTCCTAGAATGTAACTCGGTGCAATGGCCCAGGGTTCAAACCCCAGTACAGGGATGTTAACTGCCAAAACATCTGCCCTTTTTTGTTGTTTTCTTGTTTGGTTTGGTTTGGTTACTTGTTTGTTTGAGACAAGGTCTTGGTAATCATTTAAGCTGGAGTTGAACTCACTATGTAGCCCAAGCTGGTCTCATATTACAGCATATTCCCCCTGCCTCTACCTCCAAATGCTGGGATTACAGGTGTGCACCACCATGCCAAGTTTATCATCTTCTTTCAAATTTATGGAACTCTCATAACCTTTGTAATACTCCTACTTAATCTTTAGTTGTTTTTCGAGTGACACAAAGAACTACAGTAGCTGGTCTTAGGAAGAAGTGGTCCATTGTTGTATTGGTCAGTAACCACTGGAGAAATAGATTTAATGCAAAACATACAAATAAATAAGAATTTACAAAAATGGTTTACAATGGCTGCCCACAGAGTCAGATGTAAAAAAGAGCAAAGGACTGCCTGTGTACTGGAGACCCAAGGGATCCAGTCAAAAGGCAAAGTCCCTGAGCTCACTGCAGTGTCCTGTGTGAGCCCATTACAGGGACCCAGGGATCTGTGCTACAGGCTGAAGGGTCTGCACTGGAAACAGGAGATAATATCCAAGGTAAAGGTAAAGAATAGAACTCCTCCAAAGAGACAGAAATTACCCTTCCTTCATATCCCTTTTATTCCTTTTAGTGCCACTTATACCCAGGGTGGGGCTTTCCTCTTCAGTAATATATCACCCACACCCAGAACTATGTTAAGCCAATTAGAGGGCTTGTCCAGCCACCACACACCATAAATCCATATTCACATTCGCACACCCTAGATCTAGTCATCTGTGAAAAGTTACACCTATGAGCTCATGAGGCTTTTGGGGATATCCAGACAAGCCATAACAATTGCCATGTTTGGAGAAGAAAAAATAAGGAGGACACATCTCCTGGATGAAGAAGGTCACACTCAGCACATAGCCCCTCCTTTTCTTCCCTATAAAAGTTCTTTGCATTCCTCAGTACCCCAAGATGAAGCTGTGAAGCTGAGCCCCTCTACCCTTTCAGGATTGCTGGCCCTTGAATAAACCTGAATTCTTCCTACCTGCTCTCACTCCTGGATTTTGTCCCTTTGGGCTTCAAGGCATCCTTGATCATGATTCTGATAGCATTCTCCTGGCTTACATTTTCTCCTTGCTTAGACAAATAACCTGACACCCAAAGGTAAGGGAAGACAAGTTTATTTAGCTCACACCTTATTGGGGTTTTAGTCCACAGCAGGCTGCCTCCAAGGCAGGGTGGCAGGGCAGGCAGGAGAAGACTTCGTGGAGAAGACACAGTCCATGAGAGGCAGAAGACAGCAAAAGCAAATGAACTACACGTACAAGATATGACCGTGGCCATTTCTGGCCCTTCTTAGTGCCTGCCCAGAAGGTAGGTAGCACTCACACCCTTAATCCTAGCATCACACCCTTGATCCCAGGAGCACAAGCCCTAGATCTGGCCACGTCCAAGAAGCCCCACTGGCAACCACATGAGCTTCGAAGACTCATCTAGACACGAGCCGTGACAACATCCTTCCCCCCAAAACACCGTCAATAACTCAAAGAACCAAAAAGGAAGAGAGCCTGTGTGGAGCACCATGTTTCCACCTTAGATCACAGCACAGATTCATCAGGCATGTGCTTCAGCTACTTTTCACCTCGGTTGGTTTAAAAAATGTTGGTGTCCTCTGCAACTGCTGATTTGCATGAAAGCAAGCAAACATCATTCTTGTGTGATGATCTTTCTTTTTGAGGATCCTATACCTGCTGTGCTGTTAACGCAAGTCTCAAGGCTGAGCCAAGCTTTCCATTTTCTCCTCAATGCTTAAACCTTCCAGGATAAGCTGTTTAAGAAAGTGCCCACCCATGAAGTTTAGCTTGGAGGAAAGAAAGCTCAAAGAAGATTTTGCTAAGGCAGCTTAGAAATTTAAAACAATACTTAATGTTGTAGCAGATGTAATTTACATTTCCTGCCAGGAAAGACTAGCGTGGATTAGGACACTAAAGGAGGTTTTACTATTTTCCTTAAGATACATTAAGTTACACAACTATGAGTGTGATTAATTTAAGAAAATTAGGGCCAGGGAGATGGCTCAGTGGAATAAGCGCTTCCCTGGCAAGTGCAAGGACCTGAGTTCAATTCCCTGGTTCTGCAAAAAAAAAAAAAGAAAAAGAAAAAAAAAAATTAAACAGCTGACAAGGACAGGCCTGTTGTCCCTCCACTCTGCATTTCTAGTGTCACTGTCAGAGCCTACCACAAGGACAAACACCTCTTAGACCCATGCTGTTACTCATTCAAAGCATCATTTGTCTTTTCTTCTAAGGCAGTTATGAAGGTAAAAGCTATTTTTGCCAAAAACAATGGATTTTGCCAGGCGTGTGAGGCTGAGGCAGGAAGATTGCAGGTTTGAGTTGAACCTGGGCAATTTAGCAAGCCCCTATCTCAAAATGTAAAACTCAATGTGAAATTCATGACTCAGTCTCCAACACTTTCCAAGGTGGTGTTGTTCCCTTACGAAGGATCTAGTCTGACCATCAGTCATGCCCACTTCCGCTCCTCAAGCTCCAGTCTCTCACCATTTCCTCTTATTTTTTTTTCTTTTTTAAAACTTAATTAATTAATTAATTGTTTAGTACAGGATCATACTATGCAGCTCAGACTCATAGTGATCCTCCTGTCTCAGTCTCCCCAGTGCTGGGATTATAGGTATACACTACCAGTTTCAATGGCCAGCACAGTGCGCCCAGGGTCTTGAGGCCAGCATGGCATGTGGTATGGGGCATCGGACTCAAATCCTTGCACTTGCTAGGAAGGTACTTGGACCACTGAACTATCTCCCCAGCCTTCTCTCACTTTCTAATTCTGCCTAAAACCCAGCTGTACCCAGTTCTCTCACTGACACACCCTGAATGGCTCTGTGAATGAAGGCTAGAGCCTGTCTGCAGTGAGATGAGGTTCCCAAATCTCATTTCACTGAACCCACTGGGCCCCACTCAATGATATGGGCACTCTTCTTCATTCTGTATTGTCTTAGGGTAGCTAACCAGAGCTTCATTCACAGTGACTTAGTGGAAACAAAAAGACTGATGTGCTTGTATAACTGGCACTGCAAAATGGAACATTAAAATTTAGATTTTTCTTGCTTTTAGAGATATGCAATTTATCCAAACTTCCTCCTCTTGAGCACAAAACCAACAGCTCCTCCTCCCTTCAGCACCCCTAAAAGTGACAGAATATGCAGATGCCAGCCTCATGAGGCTAAAGCCCAGTTTCCTTCCCACAAGGAAGAGGAGGAGACAGAGATGGCTAGAAGAGATAAAGCAGCATGAGATCTGTGCTGTCTCTCTGTATCTCCCACCGTCTGTTCCTTACTGTAAAAGACTTTCAACCAACTGTACATAGGGGATGTTGATTCAAAGCAAGTGGGCCCATCTTTTCCTTCAAGTAAGTTCTGAATACATTCTTTCTTTCTTTTTACTAAAATATATAACCTCCTATGAGTTGATAGGCAGCAAGTTAGTGAACCTGAGTGGATATACCTACAGGGCCAGTACCACTTACATAATAAAAAGGTCACAGAAGTGCCAGCATTGGGGATAGCTAGTGTAGGGAAAAGGGTCCCATGAGGCTTTCTGGTTAATCATGTCAGAAAGTGTTGACACTTTACTGGTCAGAGCAACTAAAAAGTCAAGAGGGGACAAAGAACATAAGGGAAGAATGAAACCAATATAGTAGCCCTTTCCTACCTCTAATAAAGTACAAAGGAAGCAAAAGAGGAAAGAGGCTACTAATTTAAAGGAAAACTATATGCAAAATATCCATATATGTTCCCACTCTAGGGCCTATTGCTGCTCTATTACTATACTCCATATGCACATGCCCTCTACTTAATCACTAACTCCAAGTGACCTTGCATGTAAAATCCCTTCTAATCAACCTATAAATTCCAGAGATAAAGTTCTGAAAGGACAAGTGAGCTGTGGCAAAGTCAAACAACATCTACCTAGGAGTGTGTAAGCTGCAGCATCCAGGTTAATGTCCTGTGGCCTAGGATACATCTACAATAGTCCAGAGAGCCTTTCCAGTTATGCTAAGTTCTAGGTATCAACCTGGGAGGGAAGGTCTTTATCACCTGATAAAACAGACCAGGAACAAAGGACCTTCATCTTTCTGGTGCCTCCTGTCCCTGTTCTCATCAGGGTAGCTGTCTATCCTTTCCTTTTCTCTCTTTCAAATAAAGTGTTTTACTTACTAAACTGTAATCCTTTAATTCATTGCAGGCACTGAGTTTACGATTCCAGTTGACCTAGCACTTGGATAACAATGGGAAGGCTCTTGAAGAGAATCAGCCTAGTATTTGTGTGGCACATGCCTCTGGGAAGTCATTGCTCTCAACTAATGCAAGGCTAACACCTCCAGCAAGGTGTTGGGAAGCAGTTGCTGACAAAGAAATTCTAGGTTCCCACATGTGCCTGCCCCAGTTTATAAAACCCCATTCTTTCCTAAACAGTGACCATATTTTAAGAGAAGTCACCTTGCATGGCTGGAGATTCACCTTGTCTTGTAATTCAGTCCCTCATGGAGGAGGTTCCCTGTTTGATTTTCTGCAGTTGCAGCTCTGCAGTTCAAGCTGGAAATCATTTACGTGGCATTTGATCTGCGAACCCCAATCTCTACATCTTAATTTTTCTTATACCACATTGTCTTTGGGTCTGAGCAGCAAGCAACCAATGTATAGTCCTTAGTTTAAAAAAAATATTCAAAAGTATCATACTGAGTTACTTAGGTACTTGCTCTGTGTAAGTGATCAATTAACAATATCCAAGTATCATATATCCTCAAGAAGTCAGCCAATAACAAATGCTGGAGAGACTGTGGGGAAAAAGGAAACTTCTCCATTATTGCTGGAAGTGCAGACTGGTACAACTCTTATGGAAATCAGTATGGAGATTCCTCAAAAAGCTAGAATTGCAGGTCCCATTCAACCCAGCTTTCTTCTCCCAGGTACTTTTCTAAATTAACTGAAAACATCACACCACAATAATATACATCACACCCAAGTTTATAGCAGCACAATTTGCAATTTGTCATAGCTAGGTCTTAGAAACAACACAAATGCCCATTAACCAAGGAATGGATAAAAAAGATGTGATATTTTTATACAATGGAATATATATATATATATATATATATATATATATATATATATATATATACATAGGACAGCTTAAATAATTATACTATTGATTTCAGCTGTTCTATTGAAAGGAGCAGTTAATGCTTAATTCTTTTTCTTCTCCTTTTTAATTTCTTATAACTCTTTTAACCAATAGGGACTGGGGATTAGGCTCAGTGCTGGAATGCTTCCTAGCAAGCTGGAAGCCCTAGGTTTGCTCTTTGACACCAAAAATAAACCTCCCCTAAAAGACAATTCAACCAAAAAATATAGTAAAATCAACCAATATTGCTGTTTATATCTGGTAATCTAAACAACTAATTTGAAGATAACATTCTGCAATACAACGACCATTGTCAAACTCCTATTATATTGTTTAGTGAAATTCTCTATCATTCCTAATGGTTTTTTATCATTTTTAATTCTCTTTAAAATGTAAAAAAGAGGGCCAGGGGGATGACTCAGTGGAATAGGTACTTCCCTGGCAAGCAAGCACAAGAGCCTGAGTTCAATCCCCAGTTCTGGAAGGAAAGAAAGAAAGAAAGAAAGAAAGAAAGAAAGAAAGAAAGAAAGAAAGAAAGAAAGAAAGAAAGAAAGAAAGAAAGAAAGAAAGAAAGAAAGAAAAGTATTCTATCCAAGAAGTGATAGTAATAAGAAAGCTATTGTTTATCAAGCACTTGAGACACCCAAGAGGTGGTTCTAAATGTAAAAAGTCATATAATTTTTATTTAAAAAAAGAATATCCAAGTATGAATATTTTGTGCATCTCTGAACAGTCCACATCAGTGTTCTTAATGGTAGAAATAGGAATTGAAATCTATAAAGCTAATTATATCAGACAGCTAATTTCAGACACCACAAAACTGATTCAGAAAACTCCTCCTCAAGGCTGGCTGTACACACCTATTATGCCAGCTACAAAGGACACTGAAACTGGAGCACAGCAAGTTCAAAGCCAGACAGATGCAAGTTAGCAAAACCCCTATTTAAAAAAGAAAAACTCAACCTTAGCATTCTGTTCCTCTAGAACAATTCTCAGCATCAAAATAGTTCTCCGAAGAAACACAAGTAAGATAGATGATAGATAGATAGATAGATAGATAGATAGATAGATAGATAGATAGATAGATGATAGGTAGATAGATAGATAGATAGATAGATAGATAGATAGATAGATAGATAGATGATAGGTAGATAGATAGATAGATAGATAGATAGATAGATAGATAGATGATAGATAGAGACATAGATAGATGTAAAGATAAATACATAGATAGATATAGATGTATAGGTATATCTTATATATGTCTGACCTATTATGGAAATTGAATTGTATGACTACAAAGCTTAAGAAATCTGGAAGGTAGAGAACCAGAAAAAAACAGTAGTAATTTAATCCTATCAGAAGGACTGAGAGCCAAGAACTATGATGTCTGAGGGCAGGAGAACACAGATATCTCTGCCTGAGGGAGAATTTAGCTCTTCTTCTGCCTCTTTTCCCTATTCATTCCACAACAGATTGGCTAAGGCCACTTTTCCGTCAGCAGGACTCATCCCTCAGCACCCTATAGAAAGGAGCAGAGGCTTAATTAGTGCACAGGGCTCACTTCCCGGGAGGCTCACTCCAGGGCAGAACGTCATGGCAGGGGCTGTGGGAGAACTCAGCTCATCGGCACAGCTTCCAGGGAGCACAGCAGGAAAACAGTGCCAGATGGGAATGGCAAAGAACCAGATCCAAACCCCAAGACCATGTTTCTGGGACTCACTCAGGCACATCCGGGAGTGTGCTCCACTAATCAGGCCCTGGGTGGCTCCCAAGACAATCAAATTGACCCAGCAAGTGCAGCAATGTGGACTTGCAGACTTCACTTGTGCACTTTGATTCTTTCCTCGTTCTGCTCATTCAAATGTGAATCTATTCTAGAAATTTCCTCTCAGACATACCCAAAAGTGTTTCACCAGCCATCTAGGGATCCCTTAGCCCAGGCAAGTAGATACTCTAACTTAATTAATACGGACAAGGAAAGATACTGGTTTGAATTTTTAGGGTCCAGGGAGAGTTTGTGCCACTGACTAGGGCCCTTGCTTTAGTGATAATGGAAACTGAAACTAAAGCATGGATTTATAGAAAAAGCTTTATTGGAAAATAAGACAGAAGATAGGGAAAGACTCACTTGGATACAGGGGTTTTGCCTATCCCACCCACAAAAGCAAGAGGCCAGTTTTTAACAACTAGCTGAGGTGGGCCAAGATCTAGTGAATTATTACCTCAGCTTTGTTTGGTAGTTCAGGTTAAATCCTCTTGAATACTTATGTGAGGAGCCCTTATGAGACAGGAGATTGGGGTATGGCAAACTGGCTAGGGGAATAGATGAGACCTGTTCACTACAAAATTCCAGCACATACACACACACATGCACGCACGCACGCACGCATGCACAGCAGTTTCCAAAGCCCTACCCACGGACTTATGAGAACTCAAGCAGTTTCGGATAGGACAGCTTAGACCTAACCTCAGCCTGACAAGAGGGTGATACGTAAAGGACAGTTGCCACTAAGCTCGCCGTTACTGTACACCCTCACAGTAGCTCATTCCTATACTGTAGAGCGCACTATTTTTCCTCCTTTTCCTTGACACAAACTCACTCTCTCCTACCTTTAATAAATGTAAAACCCTGCTAACCATCTGCACTCACCATGACCAATTCCTTGCTCCAGACAGAGCCTAGGCTATACCTCTAGAAAGACTTCAGCACCCCAAAACTTAGTAACATTTTGACTTACGAGGCAATTCCAGTCATGTAAGATTCTGCTAAATTGAAGATGACCATAGACTGAATGTAAGAGAGATGTCTGGGCAAGGTATTCTCAGCTTTACAGAAAGCTAAAATAGGACAGGTAGGTTTAGTTCTAATCCACAAACAATCCCTAAATGATTGACATGTCTATATGCCCAGCGGAGAAGGATTTGTTCCAGAGTTTTCACAAAATGAAGGTCGAGCTTTGTTCTTCAGTTAGTTACCTACTAGGCACACTCATAGACCCGAAGAAAGGGTAATTTTTTTTAGGAAAAAACATGTGTTAAGTGCCTGACTGCCACAGGGGGTGACATAAATCATGCTTTTCATCAGTAGCACATTAAGGGCCTTTGTTTGGAGTCTGTTTATTCCTCATTCCTATGGCACCTCTGATTATGCCATGACAAGATGTCAGTTTCACACAGAGATGAGCCTATGTGCACTGAATCTCCTCCTGCCCCAATGGAGGGAGCTCCCAGTCTGTCTTTTTGAGCTAGGGTCTTGCCATCTTGCTCAGGCTGCTTTGAACTTGTGCTCCTGCCTCAGTTTCCCAAGAACTGTACTGAGACTGTCAGCATGCACTATTATGCCAAGCAAGACTTTAGGCCCTACTGTCAGCATGTCTAGCATGGTACAGAAAGCAGAAAAAAAAAAAGAAGGTTTATGTCAGCCATCAGTCATGAAAATAATAGAACTAGGCTCTTATCTCATAAAGATTAACTGAACTCCTTGGCTCCTATTTGAAATTAAGTGTTTATTAACCATCTATATGTGTGATAGAATTTGTATGAGATTTATTTTGCTAGAATCGTATAACAATGTTATAGATAGTTAATCCTATCTATCTTCGATAGTTTGGTGGCTAAGATACCAGCAGAGCACCAGCACAAATCTTACATGATCAACATGTTTTAGGTAGTTTTGGAAAGACCTCTACATTTCTTTGCATAATATCAGTTCTCAGGCAGCCTCTCTGAATGCTGTGGCCACAATCACTACCCCAACCCCAGCCATGGAGCAGGCCTCTTTCTGACAAAGTCAACCATAGTCTAGCTTGGGTTTCATGCCTGACCAAGCCCACTACTCTGTGTGTGATCAAGTTACTCCCAAAGATGACCCAAGCAAGGAAGGGAGGACACAAACACAGCGGCTGTTCACTTCACATCCATCCCCAGTAAGGGCTGGACTGGGTCCCCTCCTACCGTCATTTTGCTTTGCATGCCATAGGGCAGAACACATAATGGAACATTATTTACTCCCTAAAAAACAGTCAAATATTGTCCATGCATGCTACAGAGTGGACAAAAATTGAAGACATTATGCTAAATGAAATAATTCAGACACCAAGTCATATACCAGGAAAAAAAAAAAAGCTTGTGGTGGGATTACTGGGCCTGGGAGTGACTGCTAGAAGGTATGAAGTTCCTTTTGGACAGAGTGATGGAAACTTTCTGAAATTAGGGTGATGGTTTTATAACATTTAGTAAATACAATGAAAACCACTAAATTCCATATTTTAAAGGATATGTTCTATAATTTATGAGTTAAAAATTATAACAAAACTCTTTTTCAAGGTAGCAAATGAAACTTAACAAATGGAATCACTCCCCTCTGGGAGCGGTTTGGGTGCACGACCTTGGTCCTTTCTCCCTTGGGGACCATGATGGTCCCAGGAGGCTTTAGCCATGAAAAAACAATATCATATTTGGTGACATGCCACAAGTGGCCTTGCTTCCCCTGAGCCTTGTGCCCTCAAACCATAGGTGTTCTGTTGTTGTTCTTCCCATTCCTCAGGAAGTTCAGAAGCACAGGAAGAATCAAGCAAAGTTTAAAACTTTCCTTCTACGGAAAGTCTGGATGAGTCTCAACCTGCTAAGGAGCATGGTCAGTCACAAGAAAGAAAGTAGGATCCACGTCTCACACTGATTTGATAATAGCCGGCCCTCTCTCTGTCTGTGGGTTCCACCAACCACAGGCAGAAATCCCGGGAAGAAATGGCATCCTTGTCAATATTTCCTAAACCACACAGTATAACTATGACCTACACAGCATTTCATTGCATTGGGCAATGTAATCTAGAGATGTTTCGAGGTGGAAGAAGGATATGTGTTGTTCCTATGGAAACACCATGCCATTTTACATAAGAGATTAAGCATTTTTGGATCTGCTAAGGATTCTGGAACCAAGGCCCACACAGACATTGGGGATGACTATCTAGAACTATGTATTTGGCTCCCTGTCCCTCCAAGGAATATATTTTGGGATTCCTGTCTCATGGTCAGTGGTTTGAAAAACACTGGCTCTTCATTTGTTTAGAGTCTGTGAGATCTGCCATCACAGACAAATCTCACTAACCTTGACAGTTCTTTTCTTTTCTTCCATTTATCCCATGGCTTTGCTGCTGATCTTGCCCCTCTTGGCTGTGTGATCACACCAGGCAAGTTCACAGGCCCTCTGTGAACCCACTCTTTACTAAGTACGTTATAAACCCTTCACAAAGATGATGGCTTGGTCCTGTATCTATCACAGACTTTAAATATTTGCAAAATGCATGAATGAATCAATGCCCTGCTAGACTCACATCTCTGAGCCATGTAAGCCCAGAGCAGACAACCTGTGACAATGGGGTGATCATAAATCAGAATTTCAGAGCCTGTAACTCCACAAGAATTTTTACCAAATTCCCCCACAACACATAACTCTCTTCCCAACCCTACTTTGTCTTGTTCTTTAAAGATCTAAATGTTCCCAATCTTTGCTTAATGACACTGATGACAAGATGTTTTTTAATGTAGGCAGATGGATGATCATAACACAGAAAGCTTAAGTAAAAGGAACAATCAGCTGTGAGGCTGAACACCCAGCCCTCGAGTAAGAAAAGCATCCTTATGATGTGAATCGCTGCAGAACTTGGGCTTTGGAACCAGATGTCCTGCTAAACTTGAATCAGGCTCAACTGAACGTGACCATGACCAGGTCCTTAAATCTCTCATGCCTCAGTTTCCAGGCTGAGAACTTACTCAGAACATTGTTGTGAGGGTTAGAGTCAAATAAGTGCTCAGAGCAATGTGTAGATACTAATAATTATTTGATAAATTCGATCATATTTATCACTGGCATTAGTATTAACTCTCCCTGTGATGAACATTTCAGCCCTGTGCGACTTTTCTCTCTCAATCATCAAACCTGACAGGTAAAATGGAAGGAGGGGAAAGTTATTAAACAGACTCAAGCAATACAGAGAAATTACTAAAGAAACTTTATTCACAGAACAAGTGTGAAAATTTCCTTTTATTGGTACTAATAGAGATTTTTAAGGCTATCAGACTGGTTCCTTATTCTTCAAAGGGGAGTGGTTAGTATATTATAGACGGACTTGGAGACACACCTTTCCTCTTTAGGGAGAGTCATGAAATCTATTGTTTCCCTAGCAGGGTAGTTTTCAATGAGAAATTGCTGCATTTGTAGAAGAACATAGTGACCATGTTGGAAGACTTTACTCATATCTACACAATAATAACAAAATTGCTCATGACTAAAAGGCATAGGCAGCCCAATGCCCAGCAATGAAACCTAGAGACAAACATCATGACATGCTAAAATGCCTCATGTGTCATGGGACATGGACATTTCATCCCTAGGTGGCCTTGAAGGTGTTTCCCATTAACAGCTTAAGTGTTTAATAGAACGTCCCTTTTCTCAAACTCTTATATGGAACCCAAATACATAAACAAAAGCAAAAATATTGCTAAGCTATAGAGGCTTTAAATAAATAAATAAATAAACCAGTTCTCTCCAGCCAGCAGTGATCCCTGATTAAGTTCCAAAGAACTTTCTAGACTACATGAGGTCCTATGAGGTTCACAAGCACCCTTGGCCTATAAGCTTAGATTTTTAACTTAGAGACCAGGGTAAGTCTGTTGCTACAACAGAAGAGCATGTGCAGTCACTCTCAAGAGACTGATACCCTCTCTAACGGGGATTTTTTACATCACTAGATCATCCCAAGTTCCAAACTGCATGAAACTAAATATGATTACATTTCTCCTAATCAATAAATGAGGGTTCATAAAGAACACCAGATCAGCTCTAGGCAAATTGAAGAAACTACATTTTCTCTGTACATTTCAGTTGTAATTTAAGTAAATTTGCAACCTTATGTGCTTCCTAATGTCTTTCTAATTCTAGTAATTCTCTGATGGAGAGAGAGGGCTACACAATACTGTTAAAAGTCATTCAAGAGACAATAGCACAGAAACATAATACACACCAAAAAAAAAAAAATCTTCCACAGGAAGAAAGAATAAAGAAACTTATTTTTTCTGATACATTGTAACATCAAAACAACAGATATTAGGTTGGAGAAATGAGTCATCAGCTAATTTCAGTTCTACTGGCTTCAGGATTGCTGGAGAGAAATAACCCTGGGTGCAGCTCATTTTGAGACTTCTCGCCAAAAACTTTGTTCCGGCCAAAAGCTATGTATTAGGCTAAATCTCTGTTGGCTGCTCTAAATTTGTGTCCAGACAAATTGCAAACATCACACCATCCAGTGGTCACTGTGAGTCTGCTCTGAACAGGCTGATTGATTTTTATAATGTTCCAGGCAATTTCAAGTTGTCAGTAAGAACTAATTCTGTCTCGTTACTGCCTTCACTCCTGGCAGCTCTGTGACCACTTATTGGTTTTCGTCTTCATGTTCATTTTCTTCAGCTAATTTGAAAGCTTTTTTCCCATCTCCAAGCCCATTCAAAGGTCTAAAGCCATAATTCCAGGAAGCCCCCAGAACAATTAAAGGTGACAATATCAGTTGGCTGTGCTCCTGGGTTCCAAAACTGCACCCAAAAGCCCCCTACCCCATAAATCTCTTGCCAAACCAAAACCCATTAGAACCTGTGATGCTGTCTTAATCAATCCAGCAACTCTCTAGCTGAAATCCCCTCTTGAGTTGATATTAAACCAACTTGTCAATCGGTAATTGCTGGGTCCATGCAGCTTGGGAAGAGGAGGCGACTGGTGCTGACTCGACCTCTCCATGTGTAGCTCCATTCAGTCTGAAGTATGAATCATTATGAGCCTCTTTCCTCTGAAGCCCTAAGGCAGGTGAGCCTCACAGTCCTGTAGATCTCCGCAAGCACATGACACAGTGGCAGAATTAGTTACTTTCCTAGTGGGGCTTAGACACTCAGAAAGAAATCCTTATCATTAAGCAGAAACAGAGGAAGTGACTCCAAAGTATACTGTGCTTGCTTTTTAGGCAGTAGAAGCTGCTCAACAGACACAGTGGCACATAGTCTGCCATATACTGAAATCAAATACTGTACTCCTTTTCCCTAGCTGATGAGATCTATGCCATAGGATGCAAGATCCACAGCTCCTCTGACTAATGAAGGTCATATACATGATAACAGGCCACACACAATTACCAAGGGCCAAGCAGTTTTCTTCATCCTGAACCACAGAGTTGAGTAACATGTGCTTATTTCCTTTAGGAGCTCAAAATTCAAGTAAGGTCCTAAAAACTGTGACAGTGCCATAAAAGAGGTTTACACTCTAGGAGCCCATGGAGGCCACAGAGGAGGGAATCATTGATTCTGCAGGAGGTGAGTGTCAGGGACAGTCCCAAAGAGGAGACAAGAAGAAAGCTGTGCCAGGGTGGGGAAAGCCTGTGAGGCAGCCGAAGAGGTCAGAACAGCTCAGAGGGTGGACAAGCCAGCTTTCCCACCCTGAGACTCCGTGTCCACCACCTACAATGTGAAGGAGAGGGACAACTTAGCTCACCATTTCTGGGGATTCAATCCATGGTCAGTTGGCTCAAAGGCAGCAGAAACTGATAGCAGAAGGGGGCTAGTTGATGGCAGTTAGGCAGCAGAGTGGGGAAAGAGCACCTGAGAGGAAAGGGCCAGGAACCAAGTGTAGATTCCAGACACTGATCCCCCAGACACTGACCCCCAGGTGGGTCCCAGCAGACCCAGCAGACACTCCACAGTAAGCACAACAGAGAGTGAAGCTGCCCCATATCTGGAGAAAGTCAGGCCATAGCCTAAAGTGAGAAGAGTCCGCAGTGTTTGAAGAGTGCCCAGCTCAATTAATTGCTAAAGAGAGGCACCATCTTATCCACAGGATAATCAGACTCTTTCCCAGCCCCCTTTTCCTGCAAAATTATGTATCCAAGCCATCATGCTCCCCCCATTCCATACTCCCCTTCGGTGTCCCATCTCAGGGCCACAGCCACTTACTGGCAGTGGTCACTGAAGCAGTGAAAGCCTAGCCCAGCAACTCTGACAAGCATGGTTCTCAGGACTCTCTAATCCCCTCGCTCCTCTTCTGTTCCACCCCCAAGTCCTTGCATGTGCTGTTCTCTCTCTCCTCAAAACACTATTCCCCAGATACCTTCACTTCTCATCAGGCCTCCACCTAAACATCACCCTCTCAGCAAGGCCTCGCTGAGCTCTGTCAGAAAGCGTGCCTCCTTTCATTTCCCTGACTTACTTTTTTCCAAAGCTCTTATTTTCAAATATACATGTCTTTTTTATGTTTCTTTATTCCAGAGCTATTGAGAAATGTGAGCTCCTTAAGATCAGTGATCTGTTTTTTATATTGTCATGTCCCCAGTAATGGGACCAAGTGTGACTCTTGATGTGCTCAGCACAGTAGCGGGACCTGATGTGCAGAAGGTCAGGCCACAGCCTAATGGGGAATAATGAGATGCAGTGATGCAAAAGTAAGGGAGCTCAAAGTCTCAAGTAACCCAAAACTAAACACAGGCAGTGAATGACAGAACTGTAGGCACAGAGCCTATTCCTCACTTACAGGGGCATGTAACAGGAGGTATTCTCAGACCTGCTTGGCCATGGAACCTTTTCAAGTACAAGTAACTGACAGGGTTCTTCAACAGAGCCTACTTTGGGTAACCAAAGATTGGATGTTCTCTAACATTTTTCTCCCTAGCACTAAAGCTTGATGAGCCTAAGTCAAATCAGAGTGACTGAAGACATGTAGAACACACCATCTCCTGATTATATGATAATCATGATGGAGGAAATCCATATAAAATGTGACATCCAACCTCATAGACAAAGACTTTGCCAGTTCTGTCACTTACCATCTTTCTAGATTCTAGTAACAGCAAACCAGACCAATATACAAAACACATCTAGTTGTCTCACATGACAGGAAATCTGGGTGTAAGCAGTCCTGTTCTAGTAAAAGCAGGCCAACAGCAAAGGCGCACCTTGCTCCTCTCCAATCTCTTTTTCTTTTTTTTTCACTAATTCAAGGCTATAAGTTGGTTGCTCCTGCTCTAGACATTGTATCATCATCCCAAGAGTGTTCCACTTTGGAGGAAAGTGCTAGGCACCAAGACCCGTTCCTCATCAGGCTCCAACTCGTTATCTAGGAAATAAAATCCTTCCTAGAACCACTAACACACTCACCAGACAACATCATGTGGCCATTTAGAGCTGCAAGACAGGCTGGCTACATGGAAAGTGGCTGGGACAACTGCAGCCAGCCCGACTCATCCATCCCCTGGGGCTGAGGAAAGAGCCCCATACCCTAGGGGCACAGGATCTTCATTCCTACCTGAGCAAAATAGGGATCTTTCAGCAGAAAAAAAGTGGGGACAATAGCAGCTATGGTCATCAGAGATTGTTTAATGGATGTAATCACCATCTTCAGGTTTTTGTTTGTTGGGATTTGGGTTTTTTTGTTTGTTTGTTTGTTTGCTTGCTTGCTTTGTTTTGTTTTTGATACTGGGGATCAAATTCAAGACCTTGCACTTGCCAGGCAGACACTTATTCTGCTGAGCTATCTCCCCAGCCTGGGGTTTGGTTTTTTTTTAAGACAGCATCTTCCTCACTCAAAATCCCTCTACCTGAACTCCTGAGTGCTGGAACTGCAGACATGAGCTACCACACTGTTCTCGCCCCAAAAGCTCTTCCTGGTGGAGGGAAGTGATGGGTACCTACAGAATGTGTGCTGCGCAGGCTGCTTGTATTATTGAATGCTCTTGTGTTTTTTCTGTTAATGTACAAGCTGTTTTTCCTAAACTAAAACTTCAGTATTCAGGCTTAATTGCAGCGTTAGAACAGAATCTCCCATAAATCCGTGGGTTTCCAATTGCAGTTTGGGGCACTCCATTGCTAAAACGCTCACCATTGCTGGTCTGGGGGATGTGTACCACCTACTGAGCTTGGCTAACTGGGCAGTGTTTGCAACAGTGTACTTGTAGCATCCAATAAAATGAATGTTCGCTTGACAGCAGTGACCACAGGGTACACAGCACAGAGGAGCAAATGCCACGAATGTTATGTACTACGAATCACTGGGTAGTCCCCAGAATGCAACCCAGGAGCATCAGTGGGCCCAGTGGCAGCTACAGTTTTCTTCCCCTACAACGTAAGTCCCCAGACTACTTCCTGCCTGTGCTTGTTCTGTGTCTGCTCATACTGAGCAGAAGAGATGAAGCCCTGAGGAGGCAAAGGCAGGTAGGACCCCACTTCCTCCTGACAGCTGAATGAAGCACAAGTCAAAGAAGCTTAATGCTGTCCTCACCACTTTTGAAGATGATGAACTGCTCCATGGGCACACCCTCGAATAAGAACCTGAGATAAATGGATTTTGAAACTTTGTACCTGAAAAATTATCTCACCCTGAGAGCACCAGTATTTCTGCACCATTTTTAGTATCTATTTTTACAAACCATTTTTCAAAGGCACAACTAGCAATAAGTCTAGAGTGTCCCATTTCCAGACCTGAGCACTTTTATGTAAACTTTTCATCTTTCTGAGCTATAAGAGTCTAATAAAAACATTTCACTTATTAAAAGGTCTGCATTACAAAGGCTCACCCTGCTTGAAGGCAAGCTCTGTGACTGCAGGGACTTCTTCCGCTTTGTCCTGCACTGTCCCCAGCACCTCCTTGCCAAATCATGTATGAAAGTAGTTGAGTTCATGCCTGAGGATGACTGTCCCTCTTGTGCTACATAAGATATCCTGCATGCAGGGAACCTTAGGATTAAGGGGCAGCAGCCAGGATCACTGGTGTTCCCCGGGTAAGAAAGAAGGTGTGCAGCTGCATGAAGCTGAGTCAAAGCCACCTCTATATTCTTATATGGGACACTCTCAAGAGAAACATATGCAAGGGGTCCAGTGTGGGCCTGCAGGAGCAGCACTCCTGGTAAGGCCCTGCAGCACATGAGAAAGTCACTTGATAACAATAATAGCAAAGAGTCATGAAGCGTTGGACCCTATTCTGCGCACTTCACTTACATCGCCTCACTTAATCCTCACAACAGGGTGTGAGGCACATCCTATTACCACCATCCTACTACATCCCCTTTAACAGATGGGCAAACAGAGGCACTGAGCTAAACAATCGCTCCATGTCTCTACGCAAACACCCTGCACACAACAAGCAGCTCATGTTGCATGTGGGACATCTCCATTGTGTGGGGGCTTTGCTTTCAATGCAGAGGTAGAGTGGGAATGGATCCGTGGGTTTTGAATTTTCTTATCCCCATACCCCCTGCTCATCCCTCAAAATAAACGTGATTTCCTAGTCAAATTCACAGAAACAGGTAGCAGAAAAGTGGTTACCAGTGGCTCAGCATTAGGGAAAAATGGGGAATTGTTATTCAAAGGGTATAGAGTTTGTTTTACAAGATGAAAATATTCTGGAGATCTGTTTCATAACAACATGAATATGCTTTACTGAACCATACAATTAAAATAGCTCAGATAATAAATTTTATGTGGTATGATTTTTACAAGAAAAATAAAAAAGAAATTGTACCTAGCAGCTCGATGGGTGTTATAGACATGGAACTGCCTGATTTAGCAGCAATAGCAGCCTGAAATCCCTACCCCTTTTCTTTTTGTCCCCAGACTCTCCCATCGTTCCCACCACAGCAGCGCAAGGGTCCCTCAGAGAACACATTTACACCCTGAACGTGACAACTTCTGAACCTGGTCCAGCGGGACTCCAGGTTTCAGGTCAAGGCATTCTCCCAAAGCTCAGTCTCGAAAATCCTGTGGTTCCCCACGCATAACCCTTCACACTGCCCACCAGCGTCCTTGCGGCCTTGCACTGTGTGGTCCCCATTTAAGTATCCCCAGGTGCTCCACGGAACCGCAGTAGACGCCGCCCTTTTCCTTCTTTGGTCAGATCCTGGTGCGCTGGCTGTCAGGACACCCGTCTATCTGCTCCCTCTGCTTGGTCAGCAGCCCCCATCGGAGCTCTGGACTAATTGCAGAGATCTGGATCTTCTCTGTGGTGCCCATGTACGCCTTGTTTGTGAAACACAGCAGTGGGCTTGGCCTGTGAGGCTGCTCACAAGGCTGTAACTTTACACCAGTCTCAGCTCCACGCTGCACAACCCACCTCCGTCCCACCCTTGTCTAAGTATTAGGAAGATGCTCTGCCCCTTGCTGTGGCTCAGATCCCAAAGGAAGAAGGAAGAAGCTGGTGCCTGGGAGAGGATTTTTCCCCTGTGATGAGCCAGAAGCCTGAGTACCAGAGAACTACCAAGACAAAAGAAATAGGAATCTTTACATTAGTAATTTTTAAAACAACCCAACTGAAGGACAGAACAATTATTGTCTTTGCCAATGAAATTCCACATCTTTCTTAGGCCCCAAAGCAATCATTTCCATCACACGTGCATTCCACCGGCACCCACAGCATCCACCACTCATTCAAGACCCACATTCAACACACATAGTCAACATCCACCTGATGCGGAGCCGACGGAAAGAGGAACAGAATAGGAAAATAAGGGCTTTGAGAGGGAAATCCGCGCCTCCTGGCTGCGATCTGCATGAAGCCCTCGGCCCACCACAGGAAATTATTTGGCTACGCATTTCTCTTTGCTGGGAACATGGTGATCACATATATGAGAGGGAATAAATAAGATAAAGAACATCGTGCACACTAGATTTTTTTCACTGGATGAGCAGAACGAAAATCATTTGAATGTACCCCTGTGGAAAAAATAATCAATTTTTCATAGACTTGTTATAGGTTTCATAAAATATATTACGCACATATTTTTAAAAGAAAATGGCTTTTTAATGATACTTAAAATATATGGCATGGCAAGAATTATTTAAAATGTGTATCTGAGCCCGGAAATTTGGTACTGCCTACTAAAAAATAGATGATTTGGATAAGCCTGTCTTCTTGGGATAAATGTGAGCACTAGTTTATCTTATTAGAAAGCTAATATGGAGGAACTTGGTATTTTCAGGCAGTTAAGTAATTGGTCTAAATCCTCCCAAGATATTAGATCTTTAAACTTGTACTACTTAGCAGTTGCCTGTTGGTCTGTGTATACATTAAATAACTTCTCTTCGCAGAGGCCAGCAAAATAGCCTCATGCAGCAAGAGTCAGCCAGAGCAAGCCCAGTCATCACTGTCTGAAGGGCGCTCGCCACACATTCAAGGGCACTAGAAAGGAACGGAGGAGGGATCAACAGGGCTGAGATTCTCCCCCGCTTTCCCATGAAGACTGGCTCCACTTTATGAGCAACTAGCTGGATTTTGCAGACTGGGTGGCAGCCTCACCACGGCCCTGCCCCAGGTCCTTGCCTAGCTGCCTGTCAGCATTTAAAGTAGGTCTGCAGGGCCCAGCCAAGAGCATACAGCAGGAGTGAGGACCCAGGCATCCTCCAAGCCCTCCCTGGCAGGGTTCTGTCCCCAAGAGATGGGCTCCCCAGTTGCCATCCCCTGAGAAAACAAGTTTTGCTTCACTTGCCCAAAGGGGAAAAAGCCTGGCATGTAAGCAGCGTTGCACACATAGCCAACATCCTTGGGCAATGGCTACCAGGGTCCCTGAGGATACCAAATTCAGAAGGTGCTCAAGTCCCTTATGTAAAATGGTGTGACTGCAAATAGCTACCCCTGTGTGCCTATATCCTTCATTCACATATAGATGATTTCTGATACCTAATATAAAGTAAATGCTATGTAAATAATTTCATACTGTATTATTCAGGGAACAAAGACAAGAAAAATCTGTGCATCTTTAATATAAAAGCAATTCTTTTCAAATATTTTCCACCACTGTCAGTTGAATTCATGGATGAGGGACCCACTGCTGTGGAGGGCCAGCAGTACAGGAGGACTGGGTGAGTAGGCAAATAAGAAAGTGGCAATAAATATTTTTTAAATCTGCTTGAATCACAGCGCTGTGTGAGGCTCAGGCAGGGGGACTCTTTGGTTCAAGTCTATCAGTTTAGCAACTTAGCAGGACCATGACTCAAAATTTTTAGAAAAGAAAGAATTAAAGATCTAGGAATGTAGCTCAATGTGAAGGCTCTGAGTTCAATCTCCAGTACTGAGAAAAGGGAAAAACTACAAACTATTTGAAGCAAATTCAGTATGGGAAGATCTGGCTCCTGTCCCCATCATTGGGCCATTTTTATGCAGTGAGTCTATTGTGGTTGTATCACGCTGTGTGGAGCTTGCTTTTAGGGGTAGGAAGAAACATCCCCGAGATCAGAGAACTCAGATTTGAGCTAAGAGAACTAGCAACAAACCCAGAACAGAAAGCTCATCCAACCTCGACAGCATCAGCAGTGAAAATATCAGGCATTTACAGAAAGAATGTTCACTCCAGCCCAGCCCCAAACAAGACTTGTGGAAGTTCCAAGAAGGGCACTGAGATATGTAAGATAGCTGCAGATTACTAATGGGAGGGAGGCTGGTGTCAGAGAACAAAAACAGACTCAGAAGCAGAAACAAGCATTGTTGGTGGGCAGCAGAGCTGTAGGAAATTGAGTTCATTACAGAGCGGGGCCTGGAAGGAAGGAAGGAAGGAAGGAAAGAAAGGTAACAAGCTGCCTGGGAAGTTGATTATACAGAAGAGTCTTCTAGGATCTTGAGTAGGAGTGACAGGGATCCGTCAGTACAGTGAGAATTCACCCAGGATTTATTTAAAGACCATGCTCTGCTCGACACTGAGTTAATGATTTTCATTTATACACAGCTTTTCAATATCCCATCTCAGTGGTTCCCAACTTATGAACCACAGAGTTATGGCAGAGGTCCCCGAAGTCACATAAACGCTGCCTAGAGAGCCACGAATGGCTGATTTCCAGGTTATTGCCACTATTTTGTTCTAATATATATAGATACACAGTGGGACATAAAATGCAAATTCATTCAAAAGCAACAGTAACCTGAGTTGCCCCAGGCACCAGCCTATGGCAAGGAATAGAGTCACTTTAACAATAACCCAAATGTCACTGGCTCCTGTCTCCCCTGCTGTTCCTGTTGCACTTCAGCCTGGAGTAAAATGTACCCTCAAGCATTTCTAAGAGCTCCTGGGGATTTTGCACATGTGCCCAAATTTTGGACAAACCCATCCTCCCCAGAGAGCCCTGGGGTGATGCTGAGCCCCAGAGTTCTATGAAGCCTTCCCACCTGAAAACCCCCAACACTGTGATGCTTTATGGGGTGTGGGAGAGACCCTCACCCTTCTGTCCTACTAGCATCCCCAAGCAGCAATGCTTGTGGTACAATATTTTACTGATGATTTTTTTTTTTTTCGGTACCAGGGATTGAACTCAGGATCCTGTGCTTTCCAGGCAGGTGCTTATTCTACTGAGCTGTCTCCCTGGCCCTTACAGAGGATTTTTTAAAGAAAAATAGCACTTCTGGGTTTTACTTACAGCCCCTAAAATAGAAATGAAAATGTAGTACTTGTAAATGAGCCCAATGGAAATTAGGAGAAAAAACAGAGACAGATCCTGCAGTCTACAGTATTCACAACTGTCCCTCTCCAAATCTGTGGACCAAGCACATTCCCCTCTGACCCAGTAAATTAATTTCCTAAATATACAAGAAAATGGAAGCTATGGGAGGATTTTTACAACAGATGATTTATAAGAATGACAAGGAAGAATCAACACAAATATCTGTAATATAGGAATCATTGTGTTAATTATGATATTTACATAGGTAGCTCTTGCCCAAGCAAGAACTGGAACTTCCAAAACATGAGCCCAAATGAACTTGTCCTCCTTTGATCAGCATATGTTGAATATTCTATCCCAGTGACAAGCAAAGTAACTAAGACAATTGTGGCCTCATTTTTTTTTTAAATGGAGGAATAGGTGGGTGTACACGTCGACATGTAGATATCTAGAGAGACACGATGAGAGAGACTGTTGAAAGACTTTCTTCCACATCCCAAAGGACAAGTGCCTTCTTAGTATTTGTCTTTGTACTTTTCTCTCATTGCTGGGACAGAAAACCCAACATGAAAAAACAAGGAAAGAAAGATTTATTTAGCTTATAGTCTATGGAGATTTCAGTCCATAATCAGCTGGCCCCAAGGAAGAGGGCCACAGTTCATGGTGGTAGAAGACAGAAAAGCAACAGTAAAGAGCAAATAGTGAGAATAAAAAGGGAGCAGCACTAGAAGAGACTCTTTGTGCCCCTTCCGTTGTAGGTAGGCTCTCACCCTAGGGTGAGTGTAGCACTCCCACCCATAGTCCCAGCACTAGATAATGAATTGATAACAAGCTCTAGATTCATCCACTCCTATAAAGCACCCCCATGACCACACAAGGCCTTGGGGTACAGCCAGATGTAAGCCATAGCAGTTCTCAAATCCTGCATGGAACTCATCCGGGAGATACTAACACAGGTTTCAGGCTCTCAGTTAGCCAAATCGTTATCCCTGTAAAGTAGCCATGGATGCAGAGGCACCTGGCGAGGAAATGCAGGAAAATAAGTATGTACAGCTTTCAAAATCAGAAGAGAGAGATTCTGCAGTTATTGTAAGAGGTGGCCCATGGCAAAGGAAGCCAGGTAAAATAGGGTTTCCATATGCTTGAGGTCATGTGCCATGTGACCCACTCAGGACAAAGACCTGGAATACCCAGTGTGCTTTGGGGGATCAGGTTTGTTTCTCTTGCATGTCTCTGTGCCACCCATAAGATGAGAGCAGGAAGTCTAGTTTAAGGTTACAAATATGTGAAAAACACAAGGGAGGAGGACTGAGAAATTCTAGTTGTTACCTCTGCAAACATCAGTGTGAGACAGTAGCATGGCTGGGTATAAACTGTGAGGCACTGACTATCAGGGACTTGTTCACAAGAGGTAGCAGCTAACGCCCCTGTGAGGGAGCACCCCTTTAAATTCTATACCGCAGCCACCCTGCTTGCTTCACCCTAGTCCTCCCTACCTCCCTGTGACCAGTCACAATGCTGAATCTCATTTAAATTCAAGCTGAGATGCTCTCTGCACACACTCTACTATACACAACACTTGGTCACTTCAAACATGCATTTCACTAACTCTTCATGAGAGATTCTGAGAAAGAAAATGAGTACTACAACTCCTACTCTATAAGAGAAAGACCAGTAAAGTTAGGAGATGCATCCAAGGCCAGTCACACAGCTGACCACGCAACTATAAACTATACCCAGACTCCAATGACTCCCATGCAAGAGTGATTCCAAGACCCACACACACACACATTCACTGTGAATGAATCCCTAAAGTAAAATTAGTGCAAATGTTCATATTTCCCCTCCAGTAAGGCCCTGTGTCTTCCTTCCCATCCTTAAGCTACAGGAGACAGGAACTCACAGATAATAGACAGATTCTAGCCAAGATGGCTGCCACCATAAGAAGAGCACCTGCTGAAGTCTTCCATGGGGGTTAGTCAGCAAGAGGAGCACCAGGTATGAATGCTAGATACTCATCAGGAGTATCTAGCATCTGCCTAGGAAA
This sequence comes from Ctenomys sociabilis, assembly GCA_004027165.1. Classification (NCBI taxonomy): domain Eukaryota; kingdom Metazoa; phylum Chordata; class Mammalia; order Rodentia; family Ctenomyidae; genus Ctenomys; species Ctenomys sociabilis. The sequence continues at coordinate 39,785 of PVKA01007112.1, forward strand.
CCCCTAGGACAGTGATAGCAAGTGTTTTAGAGCTTTCAATGTTAAAAAAAAAAAAAAAAAAGCTGTTCACTGGGTGGCCAAGGTGAGCCACCACTGGTCTAAGAGAATCCCTCAAAGTCAATAGGCTTGTAGGGCATGTGCATAATACCAGCACGGGTAAAAGCATCACTAGCTCAAGGCTAGCCTGGGCTACACAGCAAATCCATGGCTAGCTGAACTGCATAGTGCTTCCCTGTGTCCAGAACACCAACAAGATAGAATCTACACCCCCAACAGGAACTCACACAGCTATCAGTGGCCCTCAAATCTAACTTTCCCCAGAGGTGGGACAGAAAAGATCTTATAGCTCAAATGACCTGCGGCCCTGAGCTCAACCCACTGGCCTGAAATTTTGCTTAATGAGTTAGTACCTTTGGGCATGCAAGGACCTGTTCATCCAGCCATGTTTGAGGGTTTTAGCAAGGTCTAGGCACTGCATTTCATCAAAATGAATATCCCTTCCCCTGCCCTCTACAGATTTATTTTTCTTGATTCCCAACCAGCACTTTGGAGAACTGAAAACTAAAATTTAAATTGGCAAAACACAGTCATTTTTCTAACTCTGTTTTTTTTTTTTTTTTCACATCTAAATCATACCTGGCAGAGTTCATGTGCTTGTTTCCCTGGTCTCTCAAAAAAATGTGGATCCCTCTCCTTCCTGCCTGGGACTTAGATAGATAACACTATTTAGCTAAGCCTTTGCTTCCCTCTTCTGTTGAAAAGAAGAATAGCATTCAGCAAACACCACCATTGAATATAAAAAAAAAAACCTCTAACAGGAAACTATGCTGGGATATTTACATAAGCTGTGTGGAATGACTCTAACGAGGGCTGGGTGTTGTTACAGCACTGTCCACATCACACTTGAATTAATACTTCCCAGCAAAAGTAAACTTTAAATCAGATAAGATCAGAGCAGGATAAATTGCATGCCCACCTGAGTAGCGCAGCAAAATCAATGGAGCGATTCTCTGGTCACTAGACTAAGAGATTCAAGATTGATTTTTCCTCCCTTTTAGTAAAATATGAAACTCCCTGGTAACTTGAAGGATTATTGGAGTCCTGTATTTTATAAAGATTTATGTGGCAAAAACATAGCAATTTATCTAAAAATCTTCTCTCAGCGGCTCTACAGATGGCTGCATTTGCATGAGCTCATCAGGCAATGATTTTTAAAAGCATTAACCTCAGAAATAAGGGGGGAAAGGTTTCCTGCTAAGTACCAGGGTTCTCAATCATAAAATTAAATATTCCTTTGCAAACTCAGTTATATCCTAATCAATTATGACCTCTTGCAATATTCAAGGCTCTACAGGGAATTTTGAATTTCTAAAGGGCTCAGTGTTGTCCTCAATGTACTCTGTAATGGAAAACCGCATTGCAGGAAGTTTTTTCCTCCTGAGGAAGATTCCTACACACCATGCAATGCTGTAAAGCCCTGTTCCCCCAAGTACTGCAGTGCTATTCCTCTTGAGAGCGGCTCTGCACATTCACATTGCATCAGGCACTTTACATATAGACACAGGATAATAATGAGTTACTCTAGCCTCACTTGTCAGACCAGGAAACTGGACACCCTGAAATGAGGAGCTTTCCAGAGGCAGTGTGGGAGACACGCCCGGGAATCTCAGCCTCACCCTGGATAGCTATACCCTGACCATTTTGCAGAAAGGCACACCTAAGGCCAGAACTTCTGTTGAGATGAGAAGCATCTAGAAAGCTTGCTCCACGCAGCTTCTCACCCACACACACACCCAGTGCTGGAGACCAACTCACTGGATTGAGAGTTCCTGCTTGGGACCCAGAAATAGTTTTTTAAACCATTATTTTTAAACCTTGATTTTTATCATCAAGGAATGATGGAAAGGATGTTGAGCCAGGAGACAGCAGGGAGAGGGGCCAGATGGTATTTTTGCTTTTGTGGGACAGGTCTCCACCCATCATAACTTCTTACCCCTGCAGAAGTAGCACAAAAATGCTAGAATTTATTTGCAAATGAATGGGTGGATCTGGGGTCCAATAATTTATTTCCAAATATGGCTGGCCATGGCTTCGGACCCTTCTCTGAGACTAGACACAGTACCATTCTTTAAAAAAAAAATTAATACTTGCTATCTGTACTTCATTAAGTTTGTGTCTCAAAGGGCAACTGAGCCAGGTGTGATGGCATATTTCTATAATCCTAGCACTTGTGAGGCTGAGTCAGGAAAATTGCCATGGGTTTGAAACCATCCTGGGCTACACGGTGAGCTCAAGGCAAGCCTTAATTACATAACAAGACTCTGTCTCAGGAAACAGAAAAACAATCAGAAGGTAGTTGATCCCATGGGCATCTGCCAACACTCATGAAATGTCTCACACATCAAGGGATCAACTTAAGCTTAGATCTTCCTCCCTCTTCAGGGAGGAACTCTCTCAACACCAAATCTGTGTTTGTGAACCCCTCCTGCCTGCACAATGGGCATGACTTAGAGAAGGACATTAGGTCAGGCAGAAACAGTTTCCAAGTCACCACATGGAGATGCGTAGTGTGTGAAGGCCCCAGTATCATTTTCAACTGGGCTACCCAAATTTTCTTCCACTAATCACACCAATTTAACACTATTCTTGAGGGATTCTGCAGATGCAATTAAGACCCAATCAGTTGATCTAATTGTTGAAAAGCCTTCCCTCTTTAAACTTGAGTCTGGAGGTCAGAGACAGGCAAGTCAAAAGAAGTCAATAAGAGTGATATAGGGAAGTAAAACTCCCGACCTGACGTTGATGAGTTCGTGTTTTCTAAAACCAAAGAATGAATTTTAGGAACAAACGGAGGTTGAGGAAAAAGCTTTATTGGATAGAAAAGCTTCTGTCAGAGAGGGACAGAAGGGGAGCCCGAGCAGGTTGCCCAGGAAGCTGCCTCTTTCTGGGTATTTTTATAGGGGAACTAAGGTAGAGAAGGAGTCTCACTTAGGCGGACAAAACTATGGTCAACCAATGGGATTACAAGCACCATTGCTCAGGTGAAATTGATTAGGCCCAGGACCAAATGGGGAAGTGAGTCACATAGTAAGTGGGCATGAATATGGGGACAGGGTCTCTTCCCCTTGGGGGTTTGGCTAATGACTCACTTGGGTCTTTTTAGGAGATCGCTATTTAGAATATCAATCTCTGGTGTTACTCTTTTATCATCTGTTTGGCCTTTAGGTCTGGTTCACAGCAGGAGCCTCTGTTCCTCCCCAGAGTTGCAGATATCTTGTTTCCTGTTATTATTTCTTTCGAGGGTCTGGTCCTACCTGACTGCCTAAAAATATTTCTATGGGTCACATGACAAGCGATGTGAGCAGCCTTTAGGAACTGACAGGGCATCATCTGACAAAAATTTTTTAAATCAGGTCCCAGTCCTGAAACTCTAAGGAAATATTCTATAAATGCCTCTGCCAATACTTAGTGAGCTTGAAGGAGGACAAGTTCCAGATCACATCCAGGATCTTGGCCAATGGCTTTGACATCAGCCTGATTATAGCATAGAATCCATTTCTGCCATTCCTGGACTTCCATCTGCAGATATTGCCAGATAGCTCAGTGTTATGACAAACTGCTCTTTGTAAAATTTGGTACAGCAATAAGAATCTAATCAGAGAGCCAGAGGGCTCTGATGGCTGAATACTGCTGGGGATATAAAGTTCAGCCATTTCTGCAGTTTGGTTAGGTTTGGTTTGGTTTGTTTTCTTTGCTTTTTTTTTATTGAAGAACAAGTAGCAATAAGACAGTTCCAAATCAAATCAGTAGAACAGATTCAACAATTTATACATTGCACATTGTTTTCATATTGGCCTTCTGTTGTACAAGGTGCATACGTGATACTCCATGCACAAATACTATTAGAGCAGATGCCTCTGATCAATGAATTAAGAGAATGTAGCTGCATACCTATCTTCTTTTTCCAAAGCTGAATTATAGTACAGTTTCAATAACTAATACTTTTTACACTGTTATCTTCCCAGTGGTTATCCATAGCACAAGAAGCAAACAGGATATCCTGTCCAAACACTATTAATGCATATATTTCTTCTCATAGAATTATGCCAAAGCGCTGCATATCTGTCCTAACTGTACTGTTCATACAAACACAGAATGGTTCTTGCCCTAGATCCCCCCTTTTGTTTAGTCCTGTCAAAGATGGGTGTTCCATTGTCATTCAATTATTATAAGTGCCCAAATTCAGTGAAACATTCCAACACAGTCCAGCAGTCCACAATAATAATGGGTTATCCAAAGAAGTTGTTGACTAGAGCCATCCACAGCTCAGCCCACTATTATGGCCTTATTACATATACCTCATTTTTATACTTTTCTGCTGGATGGTTCAGACCAAGATAAAGCAAGACCTATACAACAAAAAATGTAACTTTTGTATCTGATGAGGTCAGTCAAGTCCCCTTGGGGTTTATCCTGTAACCCTGCACATCATCCTGTAGATCCTTTGTCAGTGTCAGCCATGTGGGTGAGTCACAGCCATTGCTTGACCAGTTTGCTCTCTGTGAAAACCTAAGAGAAAGTTTTTCTCTCCATGTGACTCTCCTTAGGCACACTATGGATCGTGGATCACTTTCCTCTGTGGCTCCATAATCTCCTTGATCAGTAAATTTGGGGCACAACTGAGTTCCATGATGTTACAGTACAGATTCTCCTATGTCCTGAGTATTCATTGACCTTGAAAGGCTAGGACCAAACTGTTGACTGACCTTGCAGCCCTTCCATTTCTCCAAGTTTTGATCTGCAGACTTAGGTTGTTAATTTTCTTGTTTCTTTTTTTATTTTTATTTTTTATTTTTCTGTGCTGGGGATTGAACTCAGGACCCTGCACTTGCCAGGCAAGCACTTACTCTACTGAGCTATCTCCCCAACCCCTGATTTCTGTAGCACTGAGGACTGAACCATAACCATATCCAAGTTTTTTTTTTAATTTTTAATTTTAAAACAGGATCTCATTAAGTTGCCAGATTATTCAGGGTAGGCTCAAACTTGCGATCTTCAGCCTCCCAGAGTTATGGGAATTTCTGGTTATAAATGCAATGGCATACACATCAGTTGACCTGGATTGTCACACAGCTTCACAATAATATACAGCCTTCCCACCTGGAATGTTACCATCAAGATGCCTACTGCCATGAGGCTCATCTAAGACCACCTTGCAGGTTTATTTCAACACACCTATCACACACAAAGCCTCAGATATTGGAGATGGATTGCCAAGAGATCAACAAGAAGTTAACATCTCCTTATAATGTTATAATTGGAGCATAAGAATACCATACTAGAGCAAAAAAAAAAAAAAAAAAAAAAAAAAAAAAAAAAAAAAAAAAAAAAAAAAAAAAAAAAAAAAAAAAAAAAAAAAAAAAAAAAAAAAAAAAAAAAAAGGATAATTTTAAACAAGAAAAGATGGGGGCCAAATAAATGCTTTCCTGGCAAGCATAAGGGTCTGAGTTCAATCCCCGGTTCTGCCAAAGGAAAAAAAAAAGAAAGAAAGAAAAGAAAAGATAGACTGTACATGAGGAGACACATTCTAGGTAGGAAGCAGAACCACAAAGTATCTTAAAGACTTCAAGTGGGAAACATTGCTGGGGCTGTAGACGTCAGCTCCCCCCACTGCTGAGACACAATACCTGATGCCCACAACTTTTAGGGTGTGGGATTCAATTCAGCTCATGGTCTCACAGTGTTCAGGACATGGACAGTGGAAGCACAGGCAGAAATCCCATGGCAGGAAGTCATGGTGTGGCAAAGTTGCTCAGTTCGTGGCTTCTGGAAGCAGAATGGAGAACAGAACCAAAGAAAAGTGCCCCAGGAACAACAGCCAGTGTCTCAGTCGCTTTTCTCTCATTGCTGAGACAGAATACCCGACACCCAAACTCAAGGAAGGAAAGGTTTGTTCAGCTCACAGTTTGTAGCAGTTTCAATCCATCATCAGCTGGCTCCCAGGAAGGGTGACGTGGCAGAGGGACAACAGTTCCTGGTAGCCAAAGACAACAAGAGCAGCAAGAGAAAAAGGGGAGAGGTGCAAGCCCCCTTTCCTTCCTCATAAGTATGCAGGCTACCACCCTAAGGCAAATGTAGTACTCACACTTTCAGTCCAAGCACTGGATAATGAACCAATCGCAAACTCTAGATTCAGCCACCTCCCAAAAGCCCCCTGCCATGACCAGTCTCTGCAGAGGTACCTCAACACAACCATAACATCTGGTATGTAGGCCAGGCCTCCGTGCCCCACATGTCCACACCTAGGAGAGTGCCTCACTGATCCACTAAGGGTTTCTTAATCTAATAAAGTCAGGATGAACACCATAAAGAGTAGTGAGGACGTTGATGTATGCTGTACAGTCAGAGCCTGGCTTTGAACACTAGACTTGCAAAGTGTCGCAGATATGACACTTGCATCGCGAACATGCGTGTGAGCAGATCTCCCTAGAGCGAGATTCGATCTGCTACGCCTTTGCTGAACACCGCCCAGCTGTGCTGCTGCGTGCTTACCGTGCAGTGTGACACACAGCACACAGTACTGCAGTGCTCAGTCAGAGCCAGGACGTCCGCATGCAGGAGGAAAAGCAGTGCTAATGCGGAAAGCACAAGGCGATACACATTGTGTATTTGTGTCAAAGGTGTGTACGACTCACTTCGTCAGACTTAGGAACGCGTACAATTCATGACCCTTTTCCCTGCACAGAACTTGTTTGTACATCATGGATTTATAGAACGGCCTGCGAACACCCAGAGCCCCCAAGCCTTCCTGCGTGCTCTGATCGCAGCACTGACCACGTGCTCTTCTGGGTGCCTGCTGCAATTGTCTCTGATCCCCTCTCAGGAAGATGACTGGCGATTAGGGGAATCCAGAGAAGTATCTTTTTTTTTTCCACTCTGTCCTCTGGGAATGGCTCTGTGGAGGGCACGAATGTTACTCAGCATAAGTGTGAGAGTCACTGTCACCCCAGGGCAAGACAGAAAGGAGGGGAAGCGGAAGCGAGAGCGAGTGGGTTTACCACAGTGAGATTTCTATTGGCAGCAACTCCCAGGCAGCCTTTTAACAGAGATGTTTAATTGATCTTTATTGAGCAGAACCTTCCCTTCTGCTTATAAAACAAATGATCGCTCCCCCACCTATCTGAAGAACTTAATAGCTTCAGTTTTCTTACAGCAGAGATGCTTAATGACTGAGACTCATACATAGACTTTATTGTCCAAAATACAAGCCACTTCCTCATCAGCTTTCACCGTTGAGAGTGCCTTGTTTGGAGCTGTTGATTTTTCCCAGGTCTCTTCCCAGATGACAAGAGCATTGTTCTCGCCACTCAGAGTTTGCTGCCCAATTAACAGATGCCTTCCGCAAAGCGATCTATAGGCTTTTGCCAAAATCCCTGGAGGACTCTGTATTAGTATCGATTGGATCCTCTTGGGCTGTAGCTCCCAGACAGGGCCCAAGACCCGGCCGTGACTGTCTGTTCATGAAGGTTTTGTACTTTAAAACGAATCATCTCAGGACAGGCCTGAGAGCTCTCCGGACTAAAGCACCCACTTAGGCAGAGATCAGCGGCTGGGGTTCCATCCCAGAGCTGGGGGTGGTGGCGTGCACTTATGATCCCAGCACTTGGCAGGCTGAAAACAGGAGAATCACTGCGAGTCCAATCTATGTAGTGAGACCCTGTAGACCCTGTCCTAAATACAAAAAAAAAAAAAAAAAAGGTGGGGGTATCATCTCATATGTGCAAGGCACAGAGACACTAGCACACACAGCACTGGTGCTTGCTAGCCATGAAGAGCAGCTGAGAGCAGAACTCATACTTCCTGGTTATGCCAGCTCCTTATTAAAGGACTTTATTGATATTTGTGCTATTTCTTGCAATAGCCTTCAGACACTACCAGAAGGAAATTTTGGATCAAACTTTCCCTGTAGTAGGTAGTAGGAGAATAGCTGTAGTAAACTAGAAGCTAGTCCTTGTTGCTGCTGCAAATACAGTGGTTTAAGAGACTGGTATGAAGAGGCTTTCCACCCTCTCGGGCTGTGCATTTGCCCACCTATTACCTGCTGTTCACTGCCTACTCCTCAATTTGTCATGCCAAGCATGATAGGCAGCATGGCTATAACTTCTAGACCAAATTTGTGGGAACTAGTATATAAAGAGTGTTTGGAGGCGAACACATAACTCAGCTGACTAGAGCACCAGCTCAGGCAAGCACAAGGACTGGGTTTCCATCCCAGCACCACAAGCCATGCCAGCCCTGCCCCCAGGGCACGCTGAGAAGGCAGCTGAGGTTGGGTGTGGTGGTGCACACTGTAACCTGAGCTCTGGGGAGTCTGAAAACAAGAGGATCACTGTAAGTCCGATCTGTGTAGTGAGACCCTGTATCACATATGTTAAAGAATAATAAGAGTGTTTTCAGGAGGACAATCAGACTTTGTAATCTGTGACTGTCTAGGAAAAAGTAAGCTGCATGCTCACTCTAGTAGACTATCGCATCCTCCTGGCTGGCCAGGAGAGGGATTGGAGAGAAACGCCTGCCGATGATTGATACCAAAAACATAATCGAGGCAGATAAGAGACCTGGGCCAGGGACAGTGGTGGGAACCTGCACACGTGTGCTATGGGGGCTGCACGGCACTGAAAGCTCTAGAAGGTTTGCCATCACTGGCTAAGGTCTTAACTTGAACCTGAGGAGGATAATTTATACCTAAGAGTTTGACTTTCACTTTTTTTGTTTGTTTGTTTTTTGATAAAAGGCCTTGCTATGTAGCCTAAGTTGGACTCAAAATCATCATCCTCCTGCCTCAGCCTCAGGAGGACTGAGATTATAAGTGCCACCATTCCCAGCTAATCTCATATGTATCATAGATCAACAGTAAGGGCTATGTGAGTGCTGTCACCACTTCTCTGTCAGGTACTACGGACGGAAGTGTGTCTCCTGTGGCATTAGCAAACTGCTCTGAATCCATTATGTGTATTAGCTCACTCCTCACCACGCTTTCTGAAGTGGGAGCTATTGTTATCATCCCCACCACCATCCTACAGATGAAAAAACTGAGGCAAGAGGCCATCCAATGACTTTCTCAAGAGTATACATCAGCATGCGGAAAAGCTGGGGTTGGAATCCAGTCACCAGTCCGTTCATTCTGTTTTGTCTCGCTATCAGCACCTGCGTGTCCCCACTGATGGTTCAAAGACTCCACAAACAGAGTGTGGCAGCAGCATAGGAGGCATAATGGAGCATGCCGAGGCCCATGCCTGAGAGCCACAGGTGGAAAGCTTTCGAGAGCCCAGGGAACCCAGTTAACCATGGGACCCATGGACAGGCAGAAAGATCTCAGGAGCTGCAGGTACAAAGTGAAAGACCTGTCCCGGTACAGCTGTCCCCTTGACCCCCAACCTGGTCTGTTGGCAGATGGCTTGTGTCTCTCTGGGCATGTTGGGTAGGCAGTGAAAAGATCCCTGCTAGATTTGGGGACAGTTGCCTTCATCCTCCGGAAAGTCCTTTCAGCCTAGCAGTACGGTCACTTTGAGCTGGATATATGTACTTAGTTCTTAAGGGGGGGTGCCATGTGCACTCCAGACACTAGTGGCCCCTGCCCATTGTGATAATAAAAATTGCGCTTATAATCCTAGCCCCTCAGGAAGCTGAAGTAAGAGGATCACAGCTTCAAGAACAGTCTGGGCTGCATAGTGAGGCCCTATCTCAAAATAAAGTGCTGGGGAGGTTGCTCCGCACTCCCTGTGTTCAGTTCCCAGTACTGCACTTCAAAACAAAGTCAGTCTCCAAATACTGCTGCATAGCCCCTAGGAACAAGGCTAATTCTGCTGAGATTTCTCCACCCTATAAGAGCAACACAGATTAGATAATCTCAAGACATGTATTTCTATCTGTTGAAATGTTGTCACAATATGCACAGATGCTCTACACCTATGGCATGAATTAGGCTGGTTCAGGGAAGCCCTGGCTTGCACAGTGCCCAAGCTGCATGTGGCCATCATCCTCCTTCTCTCCATTTCCTCTTCAGTTTAAAAGACGAATGAGGCTAATTCGTCCTGTCTTTTGATCTCTCCTTCCCATTTCTCAGACCTCTAAGATGTTCACGGGAGCCTCAGAGCTGACCACACCGTTGGAGTGCAAGCTCCCTGAGTAAAACTTGGGTTGGGTCAGGAATGGACTTTGTTCTATCCTGAGTTGAAATTTAAGAAAGTTAAATCCATGCTGAACCTCTGAATTCTTAGTCCAACCATCAATGTGTGACAGGCGTCAGCTGTTGATAACATTTTCCCCTCATTGCTGAAGCAACGAATAAAACAGTTTTATAGCTCTGTCCCCTTATCCCTAAAGCAGTATTAATTAGGAAATAAAGTAGTGACAGGGTGGCAGTAATGGGCTATTAATGCCTGCCTGTGGCCTGAAGCCAAAGGACAAGTGAGTGCCACCAGTGAGTACTCTAATAACCAATTAAAGCCCATCCTAAGCTGGCTCCTTTTTCTTGGTCAGGAGTTATTTCAATTTAAAAAATCCTGAAGTTTCCAAATAGGCACAGGTCTGTTTCAAAATACTCCATTGCTTCTCTCGTCTTATAATAAAAAGGAAATGCACCCACAGGGATAAGGGGGAGAAACCAAGGGACAGCAGTTGCTGCCATCCTTGTAGTCATCCTCTGCCAGGTCTGCTGGAGGTAAGAGGCCAGGTTATCTACTTCAGCTACTTCTCTGTCTGTCTGTCTGTCTGTCTGTCTGTCTGTCTGTCTGTCTGTCTGTCTGTCTATCTGAGCTGGAAGAGGAAATTAGCATTTCTGTAGGAGCTCTGTCCTGGAGTCTATGTAGTCCTGCCTACATTTGATGTTCTAGCAATATTGCTCCTGATAACTGAAATTGTACAGGCAGTTACTGTACTCTGGTGCTATGAGCATACGTCTATCTTCTCATTTAATCCCTACAACAAACTCCCAAGGGAAGGACTTTAATGAGAATCTGGCCTGAGGGGTAAATGGTTTACTTCAGACCACGTATGAGGGGCAGAAGAGCCAGGTCTTCAACCTGGACCACCCACATCTAACTCCAGCACACGGAACTGTACTCCTGGCCACCTGCAGGTCTCCAGTCTACCTTGACTTGAAGGTCAAGCCTCTTCCTTGATGAAAACAGGTAAAATATCACCAGATCTTTCCTCTTCCTGGAGGCAAAGGTCTTGCTCTACCAGGAAGCAAAGAGAAGATAGGAGCTAAAGCTGCTGTTCAAGTACGACCTGCAGTGCAGCTGTGTCTTTGCCCTGGCATCTCACTGGAGATCAGGGGCCTTACCCAGAACCCACAGTGCCAGGCCCTGCAGCAGAACAGGGTCTGCATGCTAAGATTGCATATACATACTAAGGTTTGGAAAGCACTAAACTGGCACCCAGATCCCACCCAAGGGTCGTAGTCTTCTCTGCACCTAATAGAAAGCAGAGATTCACTCGGCACCTGCTCTGCCTCCACACTTTGACAGCACAATAGCTCAGAACCTGAAAAGAATACCAAGATTCAGGGGGGATAAGCACCAAAATTTATATAAAAGAACACAATCAAGGCTCCATCCAAACCCAAGCCTCATTTTGAAGCTTTAGCAGGCACAGGGCAACTCATACTCTCTGTGAGCAAGCAGTTAGGAGTCTCCAGAGTTCACACCTCCCTGAAGATACCTGCAGCTACACAACAGCAACAACAACAACAAAAGAAAAATGGAAGCTTTTCTTTTAAGGTCAGGAGCAAGACAGGGAGTGCTATTCTTTGCATTTCTGTTTAACACAGAACTGGAGCAAGTAGGCAAGAAAAACAATCTAAAGCATCCAAACTAAAAAAGAAGCAAAATATCACAGATGATATGATAAGTGTCATATAAGTAGATAATAGAAAGGTTCCTCTCACTCTTAGAATAAAGAAATTCAGCAAAATTATAAGTTTTAAAAACATACAAAACTCAGTTGCACTTTTACACAATAACAATAAACGATATTAAAAGGGAAATCAAGAAAACAACTCACAATTACATCAACAGTACAAAATACTAGGCTTAGCCAAGGAAGCACATGATAAAGACTTAGAAATACAGCTGAATGGAATATTGTTACAATGTCCATAATTCTCAAGGTAGTCTGCAAATTCAATTCAGTCCCTCTCAAAATCTCACTGGCATTTTTGCAGAAATAAAAGGAAAAATAAAAATTTATATAGACTCTCAGAGGACTCAGAATAACCAAAACAGTGAGAAAAGCAAATATGCTATAGTTTGAGGGTTTTCAAGGGGAAACAATACAATATAGGACACTTCATTGAAAGGTTATTTTATAATAGTCCCCCACAGAGTCATACACCAAAAGAGAGCAGGAGATCTGTCCATACACTAAAGACCAAAGAATCCAGCTGAGGGCCTAGATCCCAGGATAATGTCCTGCACGAGTCCAGCAGAAGACCTAGAGCACATACCAGTGCTACCGATGAGGCCAACAGGAGGTCAGGAGCCCACTACAGTGTCTTATGCCAGCCTGTTTCACAGATTTGTGCTGAGAAGGTCCAAAGGTCAGTGGTGGAAGCTAGGAAGTCTATGCCAGCAGTATAAAGGATCTTTGCTAGCAGCTAAGGAGGAAGCACTGGAGCCAGGAAGCAATGCTCAAAGTTAAGGGACCAGGGCTTCCCACAAATGAACAATGGCCATTCTTAGTGGCAACAATGCCCTGAGCTTCTCCTCTGACAAGATCAGCCAAGTTCATCAGAAAGCAGTATGACAAAGTCCTCCAGCAGAATAGCCCAAGAGAACCAGTAGCTCCCTAACAGCTTCCCAACAGCTTCTAACCATCTTCTTCTCCAGCTCTGCTTCTTATGCTGCCAGCAAAAATCCTTATATGGGCCTCCCACACCCAGCACCAAGCTGGTTCAGTTTAGCTGGATGCTACAAGTTGACCACCAGTTGTCAATCTACCAGAAAAGGCAAGAACCTCAAACAGAAGTGTGATCAAAGCATGTTACAAAGTTACATTAATCAAAATGATATGGTTGCATAAAAACAGAGACCATGGGAAATTAAAAATTCTAGAATAAACCTTTACATATATAGTCAAATGATCTTTGACAAGGTACAAAACCACACTCTTGGGAAACAGACTAATCAACAAGGGTGTATGGTGTCAGGAGAACTGGATATCCACATACAAAAGAATGAAATTTAACCTTATACCATATACAAAAATCAACTCAAGCTGGGTGTGCCATGCACATCTGTAATCCCAGCACTTGGGAGACTGAGGCAGGAGGATCACTGTGAGTTCAACCAGCCTGGGCTACAAAGACAGCTCAAGGCCAGCCTAAACACAGTAAGACCCCTGTCTCAAAAAGACAAATTCAAGCCCAGCCTGAGAAATTTAGAAAATTAGAGAGACCCTGTTTCAAAGTATTTTTAGAAATCTAGGTACATGGCTCAGTACAAAGATCTTTGGTTCAGTCTCTCTTAACACACACACACACACACACACACACACACACACACACACACCTCAAAATGAATTAACTGTCTAACCATAAGACCTGAAACTATAAAGTTTCTAGAAAAAAATGTAGGAGGAAGCCTCATAACTTTAAATTTGACATGATTTCTTGAATAACATTATAAGCACAGGCAACAAAAGCAAAAATAGATAATGAAACTACATCAAACTTAAAAGAAACAATCAAGAGAGCAAAGCAGCATTTGACAGAATGGAAGAAAGCATGTATCCACTAAAGAGTTAATATCTCCTAGGGCTGGGGCTGTGGAGATGGCTCAGTAGAATAAGCGTTTGCCTGGGAAGCACAAGTGCCTGAGTTCAATCCCTGGTTCCACAAAAAACAAAAAAAAAATATTTCCTAAGGCTGGCCAAATAGTCCAAGGGATTAAAGATCCCCTGCTTGCCCTGCTGGCCACATGATTGAGACTGGGCCTGGTGGGACATGCCTGTAATCTCAACTCTTGGGAGGTTGAACACAGATGGATCACTACAAGTCTGATCTACATAGTGAGACCCTGTAGATCCTGTAGACCTTATCCTAAAATACAAAAAAAAAAAAAAAAAAAAAAAAAAAAATTAAAAAGAGTTAATATCTAGAAATGCCTACAGCTCAACATCAGAAATCCACTTAAAACTTGGTAAAAAAGCTGAGCATGATGCACATGCCTGTAATCTAAGTAATTGGAAAGCTAAAGTAGGAAAGTCATAAATTTGAGATCAGTCTGGGTCATATAGCAAGTTCGAGGCTGGCTTAGGCCTTATACCAAGAATTTCATCCAAGAATAAAATATGGGGGACACAAGCAACTTAAATTTTTAATTTTTTTAAATGTTTTTATTTATTGGATACAGGGTTGGTCTCACTACACAGCTTGGACTTGTAGTGATTGTCCTGTCTCAACATCCCGTGTACTGGGATTACAAGTGGGCACCACCACACCCAGTTCCAAGGCTGCAGAGCATGTGATACCAGGGATCGAATCCAGGTCTTTATTTAGACCACTGAGCTATCTCCCAGCCCATATAATTTAAAAAAGCATTTCTACAAACAAGGTTCACAAATAATTAAAAAGATTTCCACCAGCATTAATCATTGGGGCAATACGTATGATGACCACAAAATATCATTTCATAGTCACTACCAAAAAGAAGCAGCTTTGGAGATGTTGTATAAAAAAATTAGAACTTTTGTACACTATGAATGGGAATATGAAATGGTATAGTTGTTATAGAAAACTGTATGATGGTTTCCTCAAAAATTTAAAAATAAATTTAGCATCTGATCCATAAACCTCTCTCTCCACTCTCTCTCCATATATATGTGTGTGTGTGTATGTGTGTGTGTGTGTGTGTGTGTGTGTGTATTAAATAGAACTAAATGCATAGTCTCTGAGCTATACTGTCCACCCCTGCCAAGAAGGGGAAATAGCCCTAGCATCCATTATTTATGGATGAATGAATATATAAACAAAACAAATGTGTCCTATGCAATGGAATGGCAGATTGTTATTCAACCTCGAAAGGGAGGGAAATCCTGTCACATGCAGTTGCATGGATGAACCTTGAGGACAAAATGCCAAGTGAAGCAAGACATTCATGCAAAGACTACATGATTTCACTATCTAAAGCAGTTGAAGTGCTTTCTTATTAGTATATGTGATACATAATGAACACATTCATTATGGGGAACAGGTACATATGCGTGCCCCATCAGCAAGTGGAATGGTGACTGACAGAGGCTGAGGGAAGGAGAGAGTGAGGTAGTTCTTCAGTGGGTGTGGACTTCAGCAAGAGTCAGTTTAGCAAGATGAAAAAGTACTAGAGATCTTGTACACAACAAAGTGCACATAACTAGCACTTCAGTACTGTGCACTTGTAAACTGCTAATGTGATAAATGTGTTATAGATTTTTACCAAACAGAAAATAGTGGCATATAAGAGCACAAGGCAAGTGTAAGAACTGAATACCTACTGTGAAGTCTCTGAATTGAGAGATTTAAAGAAAAATAAGAATCTGGTTTTCTGCGCTGGTTAAAACCCAGCACTGCCAGGAGTAGAAGGCAGTGTGTGGAGGGCGTCTCAAGGTCCCTTCTGGACTTAGAATTTAATGCCTGTTTATTGAGAACCTCTGGGTGCATTTGCTCAGTACTACATCAAGATGGAGTTGTTCTCTGTGTCCTAAAAGCTTATGATCTAAGAAGGCTGAAGAAATGGAGGAGACATAAAAAAGAATGCCAGAACAATGCAACAGCCTTAATCAGACTGTCTTTGCTTTGCTTTGCTTGTAAGTCACTGGCTTTAAATTTAATATAGTGTCATGTCTTTATTTTTCTTGAAGTTTTCTTAAAAGATCATATAAAGATTTTCTTCCATGGTAAGACTTTTATATTGTATTTTTCTTAAAATGGAGTATGGTACATTTACCCTTCACCAGACGATTGCTTATAACTCATCTTGCTTTATTAAGAACACTGCTAGAGGCTTCTGTGCCCCTAGCAATAAAAATGTATTTTCAGGTCTATTCAAACCAATGAAAATCTGAGTCTTCAGAGCACAAGATAATGAAAACGCTCTAGATCGGTGTCTTTTACTACTTTTAATCTGTTAACAGACCCTGAATGTCCCAGATGGAAAGTACTCTAGCGTGAATTGCTATTGTTAATAGCACTCCATCCAGGTAACTCTTGATTATTCCAATTTCTCACAAACTTGGATAGTTTTACTATCTCTATAATATCTCTAGGGGATGAGAAAGAAAAGAGACCTGTGCAATTTGTTTTTTCAAAATACATACAGAAATATAATTGCACACATACACAAGAAAAGCTTATAAATAATGAATGAGGAGCAATGAAATGCCAGTTAGAGAACCACTCACTTAGAAACATGACACTTGTCACAATATGCCCCTCCCCAAGATGGATTGAGAAATTTTAGGCACTACCAAACCAAAGGTGAAAAAAAGTTGAAACATGGAATGTCCGAACATTGAAAAGTTTGAAAACCTTCTTCAATAAGGCAGCCACTATTTTCTCAAATGCAAAAGTGGCCCCATCTTGCCTCCTCCTTCTATCTCAATCCTATACAACATGAGGGTAGAGCTACCCTTCAAGACAAGGCATTGGTTTCACCTGTCCCTAATCTGGCTTGAGGTTCCAATGTGTTTTAATCAATAGAACAGAGCAGAAATGGTAATGAGCAACCTCAGAGCTGAGGCCCCAAGTCTAGCAGTCCCTACTTTCCTACCTCAGGTCCCGCCACCTCCACCATCAGAATTTCCCCTGCTCCCTGCTGGACAGTGACAGCCCCATCAGCTGTGCTGGTAGCAAGCCTGAACAGACCCCACAGCAGCAAGGCCAATTCCAGCAGGATACCCTAAATGTTAACAAATAATGAAGAAAATATAAATATGTTGTAAAAACTGTTGTGCAAGCACATTATTTTCCAAAAGCATTTGTGGGAGGCACCAAGATGGCAGAGTGACAAGCAATAGAGAAACAGCCTCTCTGAAAGTTGCCAACCAGATGCTGGAATACAGCAGTGTGAAGAAGACAAGAGGGAAGGGAGTGGATGCCCTGGACCCAGGAATGATATGATGTGAGAACTGAAGCCCGCAGAGAGAGTGAAGAGAAAAACTTCAGCAAAGAAGTAGCCAGCCAGCAGTGCCTTCTCCCTGAAGTGGGACTTCTGTGTGAAAGGACTGTCTAAACCTGAGGACATACAGTGACTGCTGACAACCCCAGAGCCCTCAACAGAGACTCACAGCAGTGTAGAGGAGCTGCACACATGAGCCTGAGCTCAATCCCTGGTTCCACAAAAAATAAAATAAAAATAAAAATAAATAATTAGCCAGAAGCCGTCTTGGAGAGAGGCCAGGAGAGCGCACAATTCAGGGAAGCTGCTGACTCCATCTAGAGGTGCCCTGCTGGGCTCAGGCCTGCAGAAGGTACATTGGCAGCTGTAGATTGAATGAGTCTGGTCTCAGACAGAAGGTGTAGGCTCTCTAAGATTATCCACTACCTCACCAAAAAGCTACTGTCAGTTTGTTGGAAAAGATCAGCACAGACTGGGATTCTGGTATTTTTTAACTCTCCCTCATTGTTTGATGTTGTTTTTATATGATTGTGAATGTGGTTTCTAGCCTCTTTGTGGTTCTTGTTCTGTTCTGTTCTCCTTTTTATCTCTTGTCTCTTTCCATCCAGTCTTCTGCACCAGTGTCCCAAAGTTAGCATGGAGCCCTTTCATCCACCAGCCTTACTTCGAATCTCTTCTTCTGCTGCTACTTCTCTATTTTCCCTAACTCTTTTAAATTTTAATCCTTGAGATTTAATTGACCTTGTCAGATACAGTTACATTTCTTGTCATACAGGTCTTGTTTTATCTTAGTCTTAACCATCCAGCAGAAAAGTACAAAAAATATAAAAAGTAAAGCCATCTTAATATGCTGAGCTGTAAAAGCCTCAAGTCAATAAGTTCTGACATTGCAATTCCTTTGGCTAACCCACAACTATTATGGACTACTGGACTATATTGGAATATTTTGTTGAATTCACACACCTACAATATTTAAATGATGATGGAATACCCTTCTCTGACAAAACTAAATGAAACAGTGGATACAAATGAATGACCATTTTGTATCTGTATATTCAAAATAGTTAAGATAGATACAAACATTATTTGTTCTAATAATGTTTGTAGATAGGATACCATGTCTGTATCTTGTACTATGAATAACCACTAAGAAGACAACAATATGCAATGTACTAATTATTGAAACTGTCCTTCTAATTGGTTTTGAAACATTCTCGTTGCTATTTGTTTCTCAATAAAATTATTTTAAAATTAAATAAATAAACTTTAACCCTTGAGGGGGAAAGTGGTACATTAAGGATTTATATGATGCATATAATTTTATGACCTGTTTTAGATTTTATTATATAACCACAAATCTAGTTTATATGGCTGAAGATAGCAAAATAATACTTACCTCAATTTGACATTTTCTAGGTTATAATTTTTGCTACTATCACTGCTGATGGTTCAACCTTATTCAAAAGTGCCATAATTGCTTTCAACAGTGATTCTTCCTGGTTTTCTAAGACTGAAATTGACTAATGGTCATAGAAAACACTGCGGTACACTGTCAACTAACCAGAGGCTAGGAGAAACAGGCATAACTTCTCATTCCCAACAAACTGAAGGCAAAGGATCTTGTGGTAGCCTCAAAACCTAAAAATCAGTTACATATAGGAGCAGTACTTCCTATGGGTTCTAAATACTAACAATAATGCAACCCACCATAGACAATTTAGAAACATCACCCCAGGAATTAGACTGAAAGAAAAAAAGAGAAAGAAAGAAAGAAAGAAAGAAAGAAAGAAAGAAAGAAAGAAAGAAAGAAAGAAGAAGAAGGGAAGAAGGGAAGGAAGGAAGGAAGGAAGGAAGGAAGGAAGGAAGGAAGGAAGGAAGGAAGGAAGGAAGGAAGGAAAAGGAGAACATACTCAAACAAAATGAAACTCCAGACATCCAGTTTACAGAAGGGTAATGAGGTAGGGCAATCCGAAAGCCACCTACTTGGCCTCCCTGAAGTAGTAACAACAAATCACTTGAATAAGGATCTTGAAAAAAATTAAATCAGAAATAATTTCTCAGACAACCACAGAGATGGTGTCCACAACAAAAACAAGTTCGATGACTATAGGTCACATATAGACCAAAGAAAAAAGGAACTTAATAAAATTATGGAAGCCATGAATTCTCAGCAAAGGAAAGATTCAATCAGATATCCAGGAGAACAAAACTTCCATTTTCCGTTGATAGTATCTGCAACAGATTAAGCCAACATGAAGCAAGATCTCAAATATAGAACACAGGCTTGCATTTAGAAGATTTCTTTAAAACTAGCAAGGGGCCATGAGAAATCAATACACCAGCTGCCAAATGAGGAAAAGAAGAGTAACTTAAGATAAATGCAAGTCAATTAAAAATCAGGAAGTAGCACAAATGAAAACAGAAAAAAAAGTTCACAGACATCATTGCAGAAAACTTTCCTATTAGGGAAAAAGAATTTGACATACAATAGGTGAGGCATATAAAATTCCAATAAGCCATGATCATAAAAAATCTACAGGGCAGCAGAGATAGCCCAGCAGTCTAATGAACTACCGAGACAAGCACAAGGACCTGGGTTCAATCCCCTGTACTGCATGTCCTGCTGGCACCACCCCAAACACACCAAATCGGCCACCAAGAATGGGTGTGATGGCAGCACTGGGAAGGCTAAAACATGAGCATCATGAGTCCAAACTGTGTAGTGAGATGCTGTACCACATACATAAAAATATTAAAAAACTACATATCCATGAATATCATATTCAAGATTACAAGAGTTCAGCAGAAGAATAGAATTTTTAAAACTGTTAGAGAAAAGAAACAAGCCATCTCTAAAGGCAGTCCCACAAGAATCACAGTGGACTTCTCAGCACAAACCTTCAAGTCCAGGAAGCTTGGAGTAAAGTACCTCAAGTTCTAAGGCAAAATAATCCCAGATTGATGTACTCCACAAAATTAGCTTTCAAAA
>PVKA01007112.1:60029-74470 GCA_004027165.1 Ctenomys sociabilis
AAAAAAAAAAAAAAAAAAAAAAAAAAAAAAAAAAAAAAAAAAAAAAAAAAAAAAAAAAAAAAAAAAAAAAAAAAAAAAAAAAAAAAAAAAAAAAAAAAAAAAAAAAAAAAAAAAAAAAAAAAAAAAAAAAAAAAAAAAAAAAAAAAAAAAAAAAAAAAAAAAAAAAAAAACATGTGAGAAAGTCTATGACTTCCAACCCAGCACTGAAAAATGTTTTGAAGGACATTCTAGAAAGAGATAACAAGAACTACAACTACAAGAACCCCAACAGAAGGAATACAATTAAACAGAAGGAAAAGAGAGAATCCAACATCAGGAAAACAACATGACAAGGATAAGTATCAATTATAGCCATCAATATTAGTGGATTAATGGTCTCAATTCACCAATCAAAAGACATAAGCTGGGGACTGGGGAGATGGTTCAGTAGAATAAGCATTTCCCTGCCAAGCACAAGGGCCTGAGTTCAATCTCTGGTTCTGCCAAAAAGAAGACATAGGCTGAAAAAAACAAAAAAAGACATAAGCTGGTAGAATGGATCAAGAAGCAAGATCTAACAACATACTGTGTACAAGAACCATATTTAATTCAAAGAGAAATTTATAGACTAATAGTCAAAGGATGGAAAACAATATTGCATGTGACAGAAACCCAGCAAAAATCAGGGGTAGTTATTCTATTTTCAGAAAAGTGGATTTCAAACTGAGACTAATTAAGTCTTAAAAGAAAATCACTATAGCCTTTAAAGGGAACAATCTAAGAGGGAGAGATAAGAATTATAAATATATATGCAAAAAATACCAAGGCACCCAAGTATATAAAACAAATATAATATACATGAAAAATTAAATAAGCACTAATACAATTGTAATGGGTGACCTCAGTATCCCACTGTCACAAAAAGACAGATCAACTAGACAAAAATCAACAATGAAATATTAGAACTGAGCCAAACTTTTGAACAAATGAACTTACAAGGTTTCTACAGAGTGTTCCAGTCCATAGCATCAGAATGTACACCCTTGACACCTACACATGGGACATTCTCAAAATAGATTACATACTAGCTCATAGAGCATGCTTAAGTAAATGCAAAAAATTAAAATTTTCCCATGCATGATATCAGACTATACTGCAATGAAACTGGAAATCAATGGCAGGAAAAAGCATACAAACTTCATAAACACATGGAAAACAAATAGCACCCTTCTGAATAATCAAGTGGTTGCAGAGAAGATTAAAGAAGAAACTCGACAGTTTCTACAATTAAATGATAATGATAATATAATATACCATAACTTATGAGACACATTGAAAGCAGTCTTAAGAAAATTTATAGCAGTGAATACCTATATCATGGAAATTGAGCAAGTGCAAATGAGCAACTTGATGGCAAACCACAAACTTCTGGCAAAATAAGAGCAGGCTAGGCCTCCGGACCCCAAATCAACCCAGAAAGGCCGGGCATGTGAGTGAGACTGCCCAGGTCTCTGGACCCTGAATCTACCAAGAATGCAGGCCCAGCATGGAACCCTTCAGCAGAACTCCCTGCAAGGAGGCTAGAGGCAAGACCCACCCAGCTCATTTGGGAGCAGAACATCTTGCCAGTGTGACACAAAAAGTTCACCTGCAAGGCTGCAGTAGGAAGAAGTGGAGCACAGCAGCCAGACCCAAGCCACACCCACCTGGAGGAGTCTGAACTTCGTAGACCTGGACCTGGTACTAAGGAAATAACTCTATCTAAGCTCTACACCAAAAGTCAAAAATCAGTGATATACAAAACGACAAAGCGAAGGAACAAAAAGCAGTCTCAGGCCCCGAGTCTACCCAGTACAAATGCAGAAGACACCAGCATGGAGCACTTGGGAAATCACACACCTGAAATCTCTGAAATAATAGCATTGGAAGTAAAAAAAACTGTAGAAAGGTATAGAAGAGATCAGATCAGAAATGATTTCTGAAGGAAAAAGTGTAGGGATAACTATAATCAAAGAAGTACTAAGTGCTTCTAAGCATACACTGATTAAAAAAAATAGAGCAGAATATAAAAATGATGGAACTCTTAAATAAGCAATATAGGAAAGAAATAGAATATATAAAACAGATCCAAAGTGATATACAGGAAATTAAAACCGCAATCACAAGCTGGCAAATCTGTTTTGAGTAAAAGTGAAAATAGACTATCTGACCTTAAAGACACCATTGTAGTTAATGAAAAAAGCAGGCAAAGATCTCCTAAAAACAGCTAGGATGTAGGAAAAAATAATTCAATGCCTGCAAGATGATGCAAAGATGAACAATCTGAGACTAATAGGCATCAATGAGAAGGAAGGAGTCAATACAAATGATATAAAAAGAATATGGGCAGAAGTAATAGCAGAAAACTTCCCAAATATAGGGCAACAATCAAGATAATGGCAGATTTCCCTCCACAAACCATCAAGGCAAGAAGAGCATGGAGCAAAGTACTACAAGTCTTGCAAGAAAACAAATTCCAACCCAGACTGATATACCCTGAAATTCTCTTTCAAGTATAATGGAGAAGTAAAATACTTCCATGACAAAGAACAACTAAAGAATTTCATGATGACAAAACCAAGCCTATACAAACTACTAAATGATGTTCTAGAGAGGAAGCAAAATGATCACAACCCCATGAATGAGAATGGAAAGAACCACCAAATAGGGCAAATGAACACAGGAGAGTAAGAGCTATACAATAGTAGTCTTTCAGTTATTCTTTTGTGTACAGCAGCAAAATATTTCCATCAGCACACTCTACAAATGGACTTCTCTTGCACCCTTTGGGTCAAGATTCCATGTGGGACTACAGGGTGTATTTCAAGGAAATAGCTGTAGCTCAGTCCCACAAGTAACACCTGGCCACCAGTAAGTGTCATGGTCATTATCCATGTCCACACCACACTAGAACTTTGTGTGATATCCTATCTCCAAACTGTCAGAAGTGATGGTCATTTATTTGTCATTCCAGTATTTATCTTATTTTTTATTTTTAGTATTTCTTTACTATCATGAAAACTTTTTCTTCAACTGTTTTGAAACATTTAATTTTAAATTAATTAGTATTTAACTTTCTGAATATTGCTTAACCTTAATTTTTGCTTGAAGAATTATACTATATTTTTGAATTATAATTTATCTAAAAGACATAGTATGTTATCTTCTCCTAGTATTAGAAACTTTAGAAAGTATATTTCTATTTTCTGTTGACTTTATATTACTTCTTCCTTGTCCTTTATACACATATACACACATATATACATGTATAACCCGACATAAGCTTGGTACTGTTTCATAGAAATCTTCAATGACCTTTTAAATAAGGGCTCATCTAATATATTTTATATACTCCTGCATAACTATCACTTTGAGAGCTGTTTATTGTTCATCTAGGAGCATACTGCAACTTCTCTTGCCTTTTGAATTATGCTGTTTGTTATTTCCTATATGCTACATTTGGAGGGATTAAAATATTTCAAGTTTGTATAAGTAGAAAAATTTTACTTTTAGTTCTCAAAGGTATGTTTGCTAAGTATAAAATTCAAAGAGGATAGAACTTTTTTCTTTCTTTCAGTCCTTTAATTAGTCTAGTTTCTTACACACTTGATCCTTTTTTTTCTTTCTAATGTGGAATAAGATGTTATTTAATTTTGTTCTTCCATAGCTAATATTTTTATGTATATGTTTTAACCATTTTTTTCTTTATAATAAGTTTTGGTTAATTTCATTTTTGTGTATCTTGGTATGATTTTATTTAAATTTCTTGTGCAAAAGGTTCGTTTTTCTTGGAAATGTGGTATTATAAGTTGAACTAAATTCAGAAATTTTTAATCTTTAAATATTTATTGCCTACTCCTTTCTATTTTGAGAATTCTAATTATATGAGTATATAAAAAAGGAAAGGAGGTGCTGGGAAGATGGCTCAGTGGAATAAGCGCTTCTCTGGCAAGTGCAAGAGCCTGAGTTCAATCCCTGGTTCCGCAAAAAAAAAAGGAAAGGAGCAGTTAATGCTTACAATTTTTGTTTTTACTCTGATTTTTTTTCTCTCTTGAATTTCTTATAACTTCTTAGTTTTTGTTTTTCTAAACAAAATTTATACATTTATATCTGTTAATCTGAAAAACTAATTTGCATGTAATATAGCAACCATTGTTGGATTCCTATTACTTTGTTTAGTGAAATCTTGTACCATGTATAATGCTATTTTCTTCTATCACTATTTTGAATACTTTAAAAATGATTAAAAAAAAGTACAAACACAAAAACTTTACCTAATCACAAAGATTTGTTCCTATGTGTTCTTATAAAAATTTTATAGTTTTATACAGGTTTGTGATCCATGTCACTTAACTTTTTATGAAAAGTAAAGAATTGCTAAAAAAAGAAGAAGAAGAAGAACACGATAAGCCAAAAGATCATACAAGGCAGGAAATTATGAAGAGCAGAGGAGAAATTTATGTGTCAGAGACTAAGAAAATAATACAAAGAATCAGTGAATCAAAGACTTGATTGTTTCAAAAATTAAACAGAATGACAAGTCCTTATCCAATCCTATCAGAAAAGGAAATAAGAGAGTCCAGTCCACTCAATTAGGAGTAAAAAGGGTAAAATTGCAACAGATCCTGCAAAAATCTAGAAGATAATTTACATCTACTTTTTAAACTTGAATTCTAATAAGAAAAAAAATACAGAAGAAATAGACATGTTCCTAGATGAGTACAAATTACCAAAACTGAATCAAAAAGATACAAAAATTCTAGATAAACCAATCTCAATCAGTGAAACTGAAGATGTAATTAAAACAACAAAGAAAAGTTTAGGAATTGACGAATTCACTGATGACTTCTACAAGAAATTTGGGGACTACCTACCACCACTACTTCTCAAACTCTTTAATGAAATTCAAAGAGATGCAATACTCCAAAATTCATCCTGAAAGCAAGCATTAGCCTTATACCAAAACTGGAGAAAGATCCGACTAAAAGAACTATAGTCCAATCTCCCTAAAGAACATAGGAGTAAAATCCTCCAGTAAGATACAGGCAAACAAAATACAGCAAATAATTAAAGTTATACACCATAAACAAATGGGATTCATCCTAGGGATGCAGGGATGGTTCACCATATGTAAATCAGTAAATGTAACACATCATATTAACAGAGCCAGGGACTAAAATCATATGATCATGCCAATAGACACAGAAAGAGCTTTTGACAAAGACCAACAATCATTCATGATCTTAAAAAAAAAAAAAAAAAACTATAGAAAATCAAAATAGATGGTCTCTATCTCAATCTTTTGAAAGCCATCCATGATAAACCAAAAGTCAAAATCATACTAAATGGACAAAAACTGAAAGCTTTTGTTCTAAAATCAGGAACAGGACAAGGATTTCCACTATTTCCATTCTTATTCAACATAGTCTTAAAAACTTTGGCAACAGCAATTAGTCAACAGAAAGGAATAATGATAGGAAAGAAAAAAGTTAAATTATCATTATTTGCATATGACAGGATACTCTACATAGAAGACCCCAAAATCTCCTCTATATTTATTGTTTTTTATTTTATTTATTTATTTATGCTATTGAAGAACAAATAGCAATAAGACAGTTTCTAGACAAATTAACAGGACAGATTTGGTAAATTAATACATTGCAAACTTTTTGTAATGTTTTGGTATTGTACAAGGTGCATACATGATATTATACTTACAGACATTATTATAGCAGATGTCTCTAATCAGTGAATTAAGAGTGTAGCTGTTTACTTATCTTATTTTTATACCTGAATTATATCACAGATTCAATA
Source organism: Ctenomys sociabilis (assembly GCA_004027165.1). Lineage (NCBI taxonomy): Eukaryota > Metazoa > Chordata > Mammalia > Rodentia > Ctenomyidae > Ctenomys > Ctenomys sociabilis. The sequence goes on from PVKA01007112.1 coordinate 65,862, forward strand.
ATTAATACTTTCTACATTGTTATTTTCCTAGTGGTTGTCCATAGTACTAGAAGCCGACATAATATCTTGTCCAAAATATTATGCACTATTAGTGCAAATCTTGCTTATCATAGAATTATGCAGAAGCATGGCAAAATCTCCTCAATAAACTGAAAGATTTATTAAGCAAATTCGGTAGTACATCTGGATGCAAAGTCAACATGAAAAAATCAATAGGTTAGGCCGAGGAGATATTCAATAGAATAAGTGCTTGCCTGGCAAGCACAAGGGCCTGATTTCAATCCCTGGTTCTGCCAAAAATAAATAAATAAATAAAAATAAATATCAATAGATTTCCTATACACACGTAACAAACTCACTGAAAGAGAAATTAGGGAAACAACACCATTCACAATAGCATCCACAAAAATGAAATACCTGGGACTCAGTCTAAAGAAGATGGAAAAGACTGGCACACTGAAAACCACACTACTCTGAAAAAGGAAGTAGAAGAGGGTATCAGAAAAGGCAAAGATATCCCTTATTCTTGGGTAGGAAGAACCAATATAGTAAAAATGACCATACTTTCAAAATTGTTGTACAGATTTAACGCAATTCCAATCAAAATTTCAACAGCATATATCTGGCATAGATGCCATTTGATCCAGCTGTTCCCCTCCTGAGTATCTTCCCTGAAGAGTTAACATCACAGCATACCAACACAATGAGCAACTTTCTTTATAGCAGCACTATTTATAATAGCTAGAGTTTGGAAACAATCCAAACGCCCATCGACCAAGGAATACATAAAAAGATGTGGTATTTTTACACATTGGAGTCCTATGCAGTCATAAAATTGATAAACTGAGGATTTTTATAGTTGCATATGAATGCAACTCATGAACATACTCGTAAGTGAAATAAGCCAGACCCACATGTGCAAACGTTGTATTGTCTCCCTAGTGTGAGAAGCTGAAAGAGTGAATAAGAGCCAAAACATAAAATAGATATTGTAAAACCAAGAGAAACCGTCCAAGAGGAATGAAAAACTGGAATGCGAGAAAAGAGAAAAGAAAGAAAAGCAAGAAAAAAAAACAAAAATGTGTGTGTGTCTCTGTGTGTGTGTGTGTGTGTGTGTGTGTGTGTGTGTGTGTGTGTGTGTGTGTGTGTATTAAGATAGTTATGCTACTAATTTCTCTTTATCTTAGTTACTGTTTGCTCATTGCTGGGACAAATACCCGACACTCAATTAGGGAAGGAAAAGTTTATTTAGCTCACAATTACTGGAGGTTTCAGTCCATGTTCAGCTAGGTTCAGGGCAGAGCAACACATAGCAGAGACCAATGGTTCACTGAGGCGGCAAAAAGCAAGAGCACAAAGGGAAGAGCAGCAGCTCAAGCAGCTAACTTCTCTTCCCTCCTTACACCGCCCCAGGGCAGGTGCAGCACCCACACCCACAACCATCAGTCACAAACTCCAGAAGCTGCCCCAGGACTGCACGAGGCTTGGGGGGGACACCTAGACACAAACCATAACACTCTTAGTTCATTGAAAGGAAATGTTTGTGCTAATACTGTTAGAATAATTAAATATCTATACCTTGTACTCTGAATACCTAAGTTAAAGATAACAATATACAAGGTGTAAACCATGGTATTCAAAAAACTATTGTTTTGAAATATTTTTTTTCTCTTTAAAATTAAAAAAAAAAACACGATTGTGTGAATTCCTTTATGGATATATTTATAGAGTCCTTCGCAGTCCTTATAGTGTCCCAAGAAGTTTATATTTGTAATCCCACTGAATGTTATTGGAATTTTAGTGAGTTAATTCCAATCTACTACTTCCAGGGCAGCCCATGGATAGACACTAAGCTATATATGTAGTTACAGGGGGCCACGGGCCCCAAGTCCTGCCATGATGATGGCTATCCAGAACAAAGGGCTCAACCCGCAGCTGAACCTGGGTTTTATTAATTCATGAAGAAAGGAGTGACTGAGGGATGAGTGACTGTGAGAATGGTGGGACGCAGGTAAGTGCTGCAAGCTGGGCTAGGTAGGAGGCCTGAGGTCACCTCTGCACTATGCAGAGGGGGACATGCAGAAAGAGTTGTCTCCAGAACACAATTGAGATAGTTTCCAACATTGGCCAGTTGGTGCTTCCGCTCTAATGTGGAATCTTTTATGCCCCGGGAAGTCAGTGCATCTTATCTTGAGGCTCAGTCCCAGCTGACAGCTTGGCACAAGGCTCTGTCTTGCCCTCTCTCACATATGGGAGCTAGGAGGAGGCTGGGGAAACATTGCCCTGCTGTCTGCTTCAAAAACCACCCATCAGCACCCTGGCTGGACCAATTTGCATTGCTTAAAGCTAATTGAACAGATAAGGAAAAGTCCTAGCCAGCTCTGCACACATCAGTACATGGGGATAGGGCCGGACTCTGCCAAAACGGAGACAATCACTCCTCCTTTAGGGAGAGCTGCCCAGGTGATCGTCCACACATATTAAAAATGATATAAAATGAAATTGGGATAACATATATTAGTATATCTAGTACACTAATATACTATGTACAGTCTCTGGCTTAACATGCCAGACACCTTTTTTTTTAATCTTACTGATAATGGAAAAGTGATTCAAGTTCAGGAGGAACTGAATTTTGAGCTTTTTGTCACAGGGTAAACAACCAGTGTCCTTCAGTGTGCTGTGCTGCCAAGCTACAACATTTGGTAGGTCAGGCATCCGAATTTTCAACTTAGGATATTTTGAGCTGACAGTGGGTTTTTTCAGCACACGATTCCACAGTAGGCTCAGAAGCATCTGTATTGTAGCCAGTCACCTCAAGGGCAAGCCAGGTTTAGATGGCAAAACAATTCAAAGAGGAAGAAACTAGACCATGTAACACTAACTGGAGCTGCTAGGGTACAATGGCGAGCAGTTTATGTTTGTCTCTTTGTATAATTTTGTTAACAAATGCATCATATAGTTTGTATAAACATGGAAGAAAACAAACATTAAAATTACCAAAAAAGAAGCCGAAATTAGTGGCCAAGAGCAGGGACCCACTCTCATATTATTAAAGTGAATGCTGGAGCTATCCATGGACACTCTTGGGACTGTGACACATCCAGAAGCTGACCCCCCACCAGGGGACAACAAGGGCAGAACCCTGACTAGAGTGATGACAGAGAGCAAAGAAATGCAAGGTTGGGTGTGTGAAGGTCAAAGGACGCAGCTTGGGGGGTGAGTTTGGAAAGGCTAAGGGGCAGCTATACAGAAAGGAAGCATGGAGAGCTCCGTGAGGGCCATGCCAAGCCCCACATCATGGACTTCATTTACATAGTGCATGGAAGTGCAACTTGCTCTGAATAAAAAGAAGAAAGTTATTTAAACCGTAATGGTGACTCTGCATACCATTCCTCTCAGCAAGCTCCAAACCCCCGAAATGGAGAGGCGGAAGGTATAGAATCTACCATTGTGGCCAAGAAGTGGCAAGCCTCCTGCGCGAAGCTTCTTCCTTGTGCGTTTTTCCAGTGAAGGGTGACAGAGAATGAAACTTTGATATAAGAATTGCTTTGAGCTAAAAACACTTAAAAAATTTAAAAGCAAAAAGGGTAACTTAAAATGGGCCTCAATGATTGAGTAAGCATTACTAGAAGAAATCCTATATTAAAAATACTCTCTTTGGAGGGAGCGCCATAGGGACACTTCCTCCATAGAAGCAAAGGGATGGGATAACCACACATCAAATGTCTCAGCTTGACCAACAGACTGTGGCATGGGCTGGGCATGTGGCTCAGCGGTAGAGCTCTTGCCTCCGATGCATGAGGCTCTAGGGCCCATCCTCAACACCATAAAAAAAGACTGATACATCAGTTCCACTTCTAGGGACTAAATGACTCTGAACTGTGGGTGTAGACAGTAAAGAACTAGAGTGTTTCCCACTCACTGATTCAGAAATGTTAATGCTTGAATGAATGTCATATAATTAATTTCCAAAGGAGTATGTATTAAGTCAAAGTCTAAATAATGATGATGAGGCAAATTTTTCCAGAACTTATTTTTTTACACTTGTTAGGAAGCATTCGTTATTTTTTGTTTATAGCATAAAAAGAACACAAAATAAAACCAGTTATAAGAGGAATTTTTTTACTGTTAAACGTATAGCTTTTTCTTTAAAAAAAAAAAAAAAAATCAAAGCAGATGCAAGAAGAATATTCCAATTTTCTTTCTTCTTCCTGAAAACAGCAAATTAAAACTCCCAAGTGTAAGATGCCTGCTGTGTATCAGGAGAAAACTCTTCCTTGGAAAACCAGAGCCAACAGACCTTGTTAAAATAGCTTTGATCTTCATTTAGCCTCCCCTTATAACTCAGTTACTTTTCAGAAATTGCTTCTGATTATTCAGCCTAAGAGAAAAGCTTTGGGGCTCTGCCACCTCTTTGGGCTTTGATTCCTTGTAAGCACTCCTGTTCTGTCCTGTTAATCTACTCTGGGCCAGTTGGCCCTCAGGCCCAGCCAAGAACCTCATGGCAGAGGGAAGTTTGTCTTCTAGTAAAGCATCACGTGGCCAGTGAGATAGCTCAGCAGCTTAAGTGCCTGCCTGGCAAGCACAAGGTCCTGAGTTTGATCCCCAGTACTGGAAGAAATAAAAAAGCACCATGTGATCATTGATTGTGATAGGCCAACTTGACCTGAATTGGAACTGCCCAGCAGAGTGAGAAAGCCCGGGGTGTGTCTGGGGGTGACTGACACTCAAGCTGTGCAATGAGGAAGAAAGACCTGCCCCAGGGTAGGTGGCACCAACCAATAGGTTTGTCACTGAACAAATACAAATATAAAGATGAAAGTCTTTCCTTCTCTTCTTCGTAGAAGCTCCAGTCTTTGCCATCGCCTCTAGCTCCTTCAGCCTAGTGCAGATCCTTTAGCCTTCCAACAAACAATCATAAGGGTTGCCACCTGCTATGAAGAATAGCACTCTGGTGCAAACGACTGGTAGGATGCATCCCTGTCTTATAATAACAATAATAATAATAATAATAATAATAATAATAATAATAATAATAATAGAACACCAGGCAAGTTCAAGACAGGAAAAACAAAAAAGTAACCCATTTCTCTCACATACAATGAGACTGCTATACATGGAAACTCAGCACCCTACCCACAACTGCCAGTAGGTTCCCATGAGGCAAGGCACTGCAGCTCTGAGCTGGGCCCTGCAGAGGGTGGGAAAAGAAATTCTGTGATAAAATGCACAATCCAGGAGGGATGATCCATGAGAGGAGACCACGATGCCCAGGTCAGAGAGCAGCTCAGCAGAGACAGAACTGATGGGATGTCTCCTGTTGTTTCACCAAAGACTAGACAGACCTGAGATGGCAGGAGGTCTTGCTCCTCACTTCTACAGGCAAAAAGGAGCTCTCAGCCACGCCTGGGAGTGGCTCTAAATTCTATGGGCAAGGCTGAGATAGAGAAAAAAAAATGTAGGCAGGTAGGCAATGAAAGGCATCTAAGCCAGAAGTTTTCTTGGCTACATATTAGGCAAGAAAATTCTGTAGAGGGAAGAAATGGAAACATCTGTGACATTTACTCCACCCTCATCCCACCCCGTGCCAGCAGGTAAGGGGATCAGACCTGTGCAGGCCTGCAGGGGCCGCATCCGGAGCACAATTTGCAATCAGGACACATGTTCAAAAAGTGAAAACTGCACCTTCAATACTCAGGGCAGGCAACTGATTGGCCCACAGCAGGAAACTGTGTGGCTACTTGAAATCAGACAGGGATGCCCATATAAAAGAAGCTGCGTAGGGCTCCGGGGCAGTGCCACAACAGCTGTGTGAAGGTTTTTATTCGTATTTCTATTGTTATTTTGCTAGTATTGTGTCCTTGCCACATTATTGGATTTGGGGCATCTTGGTTTGGGGGAGTGGGGGCTTTATTTTGACTTTTGCTTTCTTATTGGTATTGGTTGGTTGTTATATTTTATATTTCAAGGTTTTCCCCTTTGACATGGTCGAGTTTTTTTTCATGCTTCTTCTGTCTTTCTTTGCTCTCTCCCTTCCTTATTCTTGGTTCTCCTTGATTCCTCAGTAACTGGCTACCTGGACTTCACCTCTTCTTCCCCACCAATCTAAAAGCATCATTTTAGCAGGAGCCTGTATAAATGCATAGGATAATATGAACTAATTAGTTGCACTTAGGAGACTGAAGCAGGAGGATCGTTGTGAGTTTTAGACCAGCCTGAGCTACAAAGTGAGCTTGGGTCCAGCCTGAACTGTATAGTGAGACCTTGTCTCAAAAAAAAAAAAAAAAAAAAAAAAAAACTAATCAACGTTATCAATCAAACAGTACCATTCAAGAGCATTTCAAGGTACTCCTTAGCAAAATTAGGTTTAGAAAATCCAAACAAGATTACCTACAAACACATTAGTAGGTACCAACAATCTCACAGTCTCTGCTCAATCTCTCAAGACACTTCCACCCATCTGCATACCTCCTCCTGCCTCCTCAGATACTCTCTTAAACCCTCAATACTATTAACCCTTTACTCCAGCTATAAAAATAATTCTAGCAGAGACTGATTTTCCATTTTTGTTAACTCACTGACATTTCCTACTCTCTCTCTCTCTTCCCAGGGACACATACCTTTCTTTTCCACTTCCTTTCCCCTCCCCTCACCTTTGTGTACCAGACAAAACACAGGCAGCTGCCTGTAAGGAGTACTGACATGGAGTGAAACTACCCAAACAAATTTTAATGTTTATGGTTGATGTGTGATGTGATCTGTCAACACTTATGTCCAGCAGAAAGTCTCTCCTTATGATACAGTGACAGGGTTTGACCAAATTAAATTGAACAAATAAATTCAGGGAATTGATGCACGTCCCTGGCCAGGCAGCCGCCCTGCATCCATTTCCTTCCACAATGTCACTGCCTGTAGATGGTTGTGGCCACCATGCCCAAAGGGAGGTGCGGCAGCCTGCAGTACCTAGGAAACTCCCCTGGGGAGATATTATGGAGCTGGAAGCACTCTTGGAGGAGTCTGAGAGCCAGAAGAAAGTGGGAAAAGAGCTTTATGGATATCAGAATTTTGGATAAGGGATTATGGGCCTGTACTTTATAAGAACTCAAAAGAAGAAATACAAATAGAAAAGTATAACACAATTAAAAGGAAAGCAAGAACTTGAGGACTGGACAATGAGGAGAAGAGGGCAAGGAGAAAAGCTGGGAAACATGACATGGGCAAAGCCATACATTTATGCGCACAAGATGGGTAAGGCAATGATCCTGAGAAACATCAGCAAGTTTTTGAAACTAGCAGTTAATTGGTAGGATTCTCACCTTGACTAACTATTATACATACTGATACCTGTGAACCAAGCAACTGCATTGAAGATAGCAATGTGTAATAGAAGTGTCACGCTTGGAATACCTGTCATTCCGATCCTCTAAATATGTACTGCTTGTCATGACATACCAATTATTGCCATACTTTAAATTAAAGGTAATAAATGAAAAAAGACACAAGAAAAAAATGTCACAGGACGGTGCTGCTACAATGGTTAGATTTCTAAATTTCTGTGTACATTCCTTATAGTGTTTCTATGAAGATACAAACAAGATATGCCGAAAGCACATCACACAATGCTGGTGTGATAGAAGGAGGTCAAGGCACCATCATGACTCAGATGAGAAAGCAGAAGCAAGAGAAAATGGTGCTACAATATGACCTGGATGCTCCCAAATCCAAAACAGAGAAGCTAAATGAAGATACTAAAGAAGGATTCAGTAGACTTTTAGGAATTTTCTGCATTTCATAAGTCAAGAAGAAAAGATCAAATGCAGATATTGATGAGCATGAAAAATATCAAAATGAGTGTCATCCTTAGAAAGTTATTGACAACCATTACAGTACATTGAGCTCAATAGAGACAGCACCGGGGCAAGTGAGAGCCTGACAGGCACTACGCGACTCTCTACCTCACTGAGAAAAACAAGTAAACGTGGGCAAAAGAGACCCTAAGAAGCCAAGAGGCACGATGTCATCATACGCATTCTTTGTGCAGACTTGCTGAGAGGAGCACAAGAAGAAGCACCCAGATGCTTCTGTTAACTTCTCAGAGTTTTCTAAAAAGTGCTCAGAGAGTTGAAGAACCACGTCTGCTAAAGAGAAAGGAAAATTTGAGGATATGGCAAAAGTGGACAAGGCTCGTTATGAAAGAGAAATAAAAACTTACATTCCTCCCAAAGGTGAAACAAAAAAGAAGTTCAAGGATCCCAGTGCACCCAAGAGCCCTCCTTCTTCTTGCTTAGATCTGAGTACTGTCCAAAACTCAAAGGAGAACATCCTGGCCTCTCCATGGTGGTGTCACCAAGAGACTTGGAGAAATGTGGAATACTACTGCAGCAGACAACAAGCAGCCCTACAAGGCTACTCAGCTGAAGGAAAAGGATGAGAAGGACATCACTGCCTAGTGGTCTAAAGGAAAACCTGATGCAGCAAAAAGGGAGTGTCAAGTCTGGAAAAAAAGAAGAGGTGGAGGAAGATGAAGTTGAATAGGAGGAAGAAGATGAAGAGGAGGAGGAGGAAGATGATGAGTAAGTTGGTTCTAGCAGTTTTCTTTTTTTCGT
>PVKA01007113.1:0-26296 GCA_004027165.1 Ctenomys sociabilis
TCAATTTACTGATAAGAGACATCTGCTATAATAATGTCTGTAAGTATAATATCATGTATGCACCTTGTATAATACCAAAACAGTATGAAAACAGTTTGCAATGTATTAATTTATCAAATCTGTCTTGTTAAGGTGTCTTAAAACTGTCTGATTGATATTTGTACTTCAATAAAATAAAAAATAAATTAAAAAAATAATTCAATGATATAATAAAAAGATATAAGGAAGATAACAGTGACCAGAGGACTAACAGGACAAATGCACAACATCAGCTGAGCAGTTAAGTAGAAGCCAGAGATAGTAAATCAGCAATATGAGCAAAATGGAATGACAAGAATGAGATAACACCTATTAGTAATAAATCTCAGTGTGAATGGACTCAGTTCCTGAATCAAAATTAACAAATAACCAGTATGGGTTGAGAAACAAAAATCCTACAGTTTACTATATATAAAAAAACATGTTTAACCTAAAAAGAAACTCATAGGCTAAAAATTGAAGGGTTGAAAAATACATTCTATGCTGCAAAACATCTTACCCCCAAGCATATATAGCTGTCCTATATTCAAACATAATGTTCTTAAGCCAAAACTGATCAAAAGAGTTCAAGAAGGTCAGTACATATCGGTTAAGAGACCAATCCAAGGGTAAGAGAATAATGACTAAGATATGTGCCCTAAACCATAGCAGCCAACTCCTTAAAATAAGTTCTACTGGACATTAAAGGTCAGATATATCTAAACACAGTTACAGTGAGAGATCTCAATATCTCATTATCACAAGTAGGTTGAACAACTAGACCAAAGATCAGTAAAGAAATATTAATGTTAAACAAAACCTATGAAATGGTGGGACCTACTGCATGCCCACTGGATTCTACTCCAACCAGTGCCCAGGGCCTGCATGTAAGTGTGGGACCTTCTGCGCACTTGCCAGAACCTCCTCCATCAGACAGGCCTGGTGTGGAACCCTGTGGCAGAACTCCCTGCAGAGAGGGAAGGGGAGAGACCTGACTAATCGAGGAGCAGAGCATCTTGCCAAAGGGGCACAATGGGTTCATTTCCACAGGCTGCAGCAGGAAAGAGTGAACACATCAGCCAGGCCCAAGCCAGGCCTACCTGGAAGAGTATGAACTTGGTAGATCCGAACCTGGTAAGCTGAGACACTTTGCTAGACCCAGATCTATGAGTGCATCCTCTCTCTTTCTCTCTTGATTGAGAGAGGGTAACAGATAACTACTCTGCCTGGAAAACTATAGGTCAAAAATGAGGGTGATCAGATAGAAATTAGGGAAACTAATTTAAGTACAAATTCCCAGTCTTAATATCTGCTTATCTAACATTTGCTCTTAGGTTCTAAATTACAAACTCATTAGAAAACCTTCAAATTAATGAAGTGCTTATCTATAGAATGTTCCATCCAATAACTGAAGAATATACTTTCTTCTCAGCAGACAAGGAATGTTCTAAAAATATATTATACACTAGCCAATAAAGCCAGCTTAAGTAAATATAAAATAATTGAAATTATCAGATCACAACAAGAGGAAACTAGAAATCAATAACAAAAGAAAACAAATTATACAAAGCATGGAACAATGCACTGTTAACAATAAGTTACAGAGGAAATCAAGGAAGAAATAAAGCAGTTTCTAGAACTAAGTGGTGATGTCAGTTCAACACTAGAACATGTGGAACACAATGGAAGCAGTCACAAGTGGGGAAACTGATAGCCTGATAGCCATGAGTGCTCACATTACAAAAACCGAACCCAGTTAATAGCAGTGAAAAACATACACTGAAGAATGGTAGCCTGTTTAATGCATGGTATTAGGAAAACTGGCTAAACTTCCTCATGCAAAAGACTGTGTTTAGATCCATGTCTCTTCTATTTACTAAACTGAAATAAAAATATCAATGACCAAAAAAAATATAAAGTAGAAACAACCTGCTGGAAGACAAAAAATCTCTTCAAGTCATAGACACAGGTGACAACTTTCTGAAAATAGGCTTGATTGCATGAGAAATAGCACAGAGTATCAACCTATGCGGTCATGTAAAATTAAAACCTGCACAGAGAAAAATGCGATCAAAAGCATGAAAATAAAGTCTACAGAATATCAAAATTGGTTTTTATTCACTTTTTAAAATTGATTTTTTATTTTAAAGAGAAAAAAAGGATAAAAAAGTAATACAGAATTTCAAAATAAGATAGCAGGAAATTAACGATGGTTAATATTGTTATTGTCAAAGTAGTTGCTCAGATTACAAGCTACAGACATGCAAGATTGATCAATGTAAGCACACATCATTCTCTTCAATGAACTAAAGCAAATTAGTAGTATAAGTATATTAGAAAAAGTTTCTGAAACTATTTCTCAGACAGAGGACTACTATCTAGAACATATAAAAATCCCAAAATATAAGATTCCAAAGGTAACACTCATCAAAATGGGCAAGTGCCATGAAGAGATGCTTCCCAGAAGGATGAAGGCCAATTGGCACATGAGAAAATCCTCACTGCCTGTGGTCTTCAGAGAAATGCAAATTAAAACAGAAGAATGGATAAAGACTATGTCCTATACAAACAATGGGATGCTATCATACCATTAAAAAATAAACAAGTCATTTTTTTAGGAAGATGGATGAAACTTGAGAACATATTAAGGGAAATAAATCAGACAAACGAGGTTATGTATCACATGGTTTATTTCATATGAGAAACCCAAATTATAAAAACAGAGCAAAATAAAAGGTAGCTAGTCAGAAAATGGGAAGAGAACCAAGAGATGAGGGGAAAAGGATGAAAAAAAATTAAGTTGTGTTGCATATACATACCAGCTTCTCAGAAGAAATGTACACATTATGTACTGCAGACATGCAACAATAAGACTGGTTAAAAAAAACTTTGTCTTGTTCCTGTTTCTTATAGGAACTTCAACCTTTTCCTACTTAGTATTACGGATTTTGTGCAGTTATTACTTATAGCATTTACTGTGTTGAGGATTATTCTTCTTATACTTGGTTTTGCATGTTTGTTAATCATAAAGTGACATTGAATTTTCTTAAATGTTTTTGTGTCTATTATGATCATAATGTTTTTATATTCCATTCTGTTAAAGTAATGTATTAAATTTATCAGTTCATTTTTGCTGAACAATCCATGCATCTCTGTGGTACAGCCCATTTCTGTGTGTGTGCTGTATGATATATTTTCTTCTTTTATTTTTGGCATAACCAGGGATTGAACTCAGGCCCTTGTGCCTGCCAGGGAAATGCTTATTCCACTGAGCCATCTCCCCAGGCCCTTGTTGTATGATATTTTTGATATGATGTTCTGTGCAGTTTGCTAGTATTTTGGTAGCATTTTCATATTGATGACAATTCAAGACTATTAGTATACTTACTGAGTTGAAGAATATTCTTTATATACCTAGAACTTGTTTTTTCCATACCTATTAATATTTTTATTGTGATTTGTTGAAACTCTAAGTTACATGTTGAAGAGCATCATCAACATATTAACATTATAGGTATTACCATTTTTGAGGTCTTTTGGATTTCATGATCACTATTTTGTAGCATTTAGCACCTAAATTCTGCACATACTGTGTTATATTTGTACCAAATATTTTATCTTCCTATCATAAGAATTTTTAGCATTATTAATTTCTAGCAAAAGAAAATAAAGGGGCTGGGGAAATAGCTCAGCAGTCTAAGCACCTGCCTGGCAAGCTCAAGGACAAGGGTTTGATCTCTGGCACCGCATGCCATGCTAGCCCTGGAACCAGGGCACGCCATACTGGCCAACACAACTGGGTGTGGCGGTACACACCTGAAAGGCCAGAACTGGGGAGGCTGGAGCACAGGATCACTGTCAGTCCACGCTGGGCAGTGAGACCTTGCACCAAATAAATAAATCAATAACAGAATTTTTAAAAGTTACAAAATGATAAGAATATTGATATTTTAAAAGTTGTTGATGATTAGGTATTCTTCAATATTGGAAAATTGTTTTATTTCTAGAAGATATTTATTTACATTCTTTTGAAATTATTAGTAATCATAATTGGAGATACACTCCTGAATATTGGTGAAGAGAAGATACCATTGACAAAATTTAATTTCATGTGTAATCATTTAGTCTCCATTGTTTATTACAAGGCTAACATTATGTTTTACATGGATTCCCTTTAGTAGACTGAGGAGGTTCCCTTCCATTCTTAACTTGCTGAAAATTTTAATGCGAGTGGTTTTTTTTTTTTTTTTTTTTGGCGGAATTGGGGATTGAACTCAGGCACTTGCATGTGCCAGACAAGTACTTATTCTGCTGAGCCATCTCCCCAGTCCCTGTTATTTTTTAATCAGATGTTTTTCCTGCATCAACTGTGCCTTATGCCATTAATATAGTGAATTATTTTACTTGAAATCATGATATCAATCTAATCTTAAATGTATAGAATAAACATCACTCTCTATCAAAGTTTCATCCTTCTTATACTTTTCTAGATTTTATTTGCTAATATTTAGCTTTATTCATGTATCATGTGATACATTATTTTCTAGTGATTTACACTATTTTTGATTAGCTTGAGTTCTGGAGTTATTTTGTATTGCTTTCCATATTCCATCAATTTTCAGTTTTTGCCAAAGATTTTATAGAAGTAAAAATATGAAGAATGACCCAAAAAGAACTTCTATTATTGGCTACCAAGTGTTTAATTATGATAAATTTCTACATAAAGATTTCTGGGGAATGACAACCAAGAATACCATTATTTCAAGATACCAAAGCAATTCATAATTGTAGAAATAAAGAATAGGTCATTTTTCCAAGACGATAAGTTATATCATCTAGAATATTATAATACACTGAACACAATTTATAACAATTACATTAGTTATGTAATGGATGATATCTAGCTTTTCATTGGACAAAATGATGAAATAAATGGTACATACTAAGCTTAGTACTATACTGTAATATTTACAGTACTGACAGTGTAAACTTTGTTGCAATCGCAGTTGTATTTTCCATAATTCAAGTGTGCAACTAATTTATTAGAAACATTTAGAGACCAAAAACAGTGCATACAAAACAAACAACTCAATTAGGAGCTAGTAATATATTACCATAATTGGCCTACAAATACCCCCCTGACAAATGTTGACTTTTATATGTTTGATCATAAGAAAAAAAATAAGTAGCAAACACTAGTGATTAATTAGGTTAGTTACTTCTTTGCATAATTGAGGGAAAGAAATCTGATTGCTTACATTTTTTAAAGAAGAAAATTGAATTTATTCAGTAACTCAAGATAGGCATGTGGGTGAACTGAGAGATGTTTTCCTGATTTGTATTTCAGCTGTTCTGTTGCGATCTTTGGAAATCCCAAAAGAGGTGATAGCATGCGGTGTCATGAAAATGTAGCGCAAGTACCTTGCTACAGCAGGCAGGAGACAGCCTATCCCACACTTGCCCCCTTTTCCTGGCTATGACTCGTCCTCGCTCAAGGTCCTTCTGTTTCCCTAGTAGATGTGTGCCTCCTACACATTTTGCTTGTTGTGGATGAAAGCGTTATTCCTCAGTTCTACTTGCTTATTTTTTAAGACTATTCACGTGGTTCACTCTAGCTGAAAATCATAAGGCTATGTGCCCTGGGGATCTGCTACTCTAACCTTTGCTTTCTTATGAAAGGGAACAGGCATTTTCAACTTTGTTTCTGCTCATGTAAAGATACTTAATGAGTTATCTTTGGATCCCTTAGACTTTTTATTTCTTGCGGTCTATTTCATTATTGTTTAATTTTTGTATACTTTTGCTGCCTTGTTTCCAGTGTGGCCTACATTTTTGTTTTAATTTCTCAATACGAAAAGTTAAACATTAAACATTTATTTGTTTATTAACTATCATTTTGATTTCATTTTTACAAGTCTTGATTTTTCTCAGCACTGATTTTGCTGCAGTCTGTATGCTCTGCCGTATTGAACTTTTATTCGTCTCAAAGAATTGTATGTTTTCATTTATGATCGCTTCTTTGAACTATTGCTTTTTGTTGTATAACATTAGCATATTTAAATATGGCAATTTCTATTGGTTTTTAATGTTATTTTTTTGAAGAATATATTTTGAATGAGTTTAATATATTTTAAAGCATTGAAGCTATCTGTGTGGGATACAGTTCAGCTTATCCTGAAGAATATCCCATGTGCATTGCTGAAATCATTGGATTATTTGTAGATTTTTGTAAGGTGCACGTGGTTCACATACTACTGAGCACTTTTTGTTATGCTTACTCATCAATAATGATGCACTAGACTTTTTGATTTGCATCCATTTTCTGACTTGAGTTGGCTACATAGATTTCTATTTTTGATGAATTAGCTCTTCTACTACAAATGGATATTTTTATTTTTAGTAATACTTTCTATGCCCTACCCTCGGGTGCGCTGAGCCAGCGATGGAGTCTGGGCATGGTGGCACGCACCTGTAATGGTAGCACTAGGGAGGCAGAAAGCAGGACGATCACTGTGAATGTGGGTTGCATGGTGAGACGCTGTACAAAAAAAAAGAGAAAAACATAACCAAAAAAAAAAAAAAACCACTTTTTTTGTTAGCTTTTTTTTTTTTTTTTTAAAGTTTTGTTCTTGAGATTGAACCTAGAGTCTTGACATTTAATTATATCCCCATATGCTATTCTTGTTTTACTAATTTTGGAGACAGAGTTCAACTGAATCTTTAAGTTGCTCAAACTGGGTTGAATTTTGAGTTCTCGTGCTTGATCACAGGCATGTAGCCAAGCTTTCTGCTTAGTCTTAAATCTCCTTGTGCTGTTCCTGATACAATCAGTCTCTGGTCCCCTCCCCTCCTACCTCTTTTTATTATTGTGTGAAAGTATCCTAAGTTTTGTTATATTTTGCTCAAAGAATCAGAATCATTTTTTCAAAGTATTCAATGAATTTGTTCCCCAAAACTTAGGTATTGATATTTTTTGCCAGTTATAAAAAAAATGCTAAAATGAAGGCTCCCTTAGAATATTGTAGTTTCTACAACCAAGGTATGAAATAAATAAATCAAACAACAAAGTTAAATGTATATAATATGTAACTTTCATTTTTTTGAATTATAACTATTATTATTAATGGACTCCAGTTTTTCCCTTTACCATCAATTAGTTTCTTGGGTCTTGTTTTTTAAAAATTAATTTTAAAGATTAAAAATAAAAACAAAAGCAGAAACAAAGACAAAAACACAGACAGAGGTACATACAATATATATGGTACAGGATTTCAAAAGAAGAATAGAAAATTAACAGTGCTTGTCATATTACATATTTTTATCATCAAATCAGTAGCTCAAATTATCAGATACAGGTATGAAAGTTTGGTCAGTTATTTAACCATTAATACTTACTATCAATAAACCTTAACTTTTCCTAGGCTTTTTCATTTTTTAAAATTTATTTTAAAAATTACATAAGAAATAAAAATATATATATAATAATTGGTAAGACATTAGAAAAGATACACATGTAGATAAAGAATAGTAAAAATAAGAATGAAAAGTATTGGATTAAGGCCTGATGTTTACATATAATTGGAAGAATATGGCTTATAATAAAGTATGTTAAAATATAAAACAAAAGAAGAAGAGAGGCACTCAGCGACGGTTTTGTATTGCACATTGCACATTGCTATCTTGGATGTAGGTATGAACTGAATAAATCAAACAATATATGTTAAAATGTGCATAATATGTAAAATTTAAACTCTCTTATGTTTTGATCTCTTAGTGATTATTTGGAACTTCTATTTTTTTGTTTAGATAAATTTATATTTTTATATATTTTGAACTAGAATAAAATAATATTCAGAAGATCTATGAGTTTTCAATACCTGAATTATCTGAGCATTCAAGACCCATGATTGAAACACCTAACAATCTCAGCTGGGGAGATAGCTCAGTAGAATACTTGCCTGACAAGCATAAGGGCTTGACTTCAATCCCCAGTTCTGTCAAAAAAAAATTAAATTAAATTAAATTTAAAAAAATACCAATCTGAGAAACTGAAATTTCATTGGCAGTTAACACAATGGACAAAATATTTTCATGAAGTGACTTGTAGAAAAATGTCTATTTGGAATGTATGGCAGTGGCTTAGAGTATTTATGGGTAACATGTGATTATGGCAGATAATATTGAAAAAGTTATATCCTGTGCTTATCTATAGTTGTCTATACACACTGGAAATGCAACCTGCTAAATAGCAATCCGTGACCTTAGGACACTGTACAAGTATACTTTGAGAACAGGAAAACCTCCACTTAAGTTGTGAACTCCTACTGTTCCTTCTTGTAGCATATTCTTCCTGACTAGGATTCATGTAGGAAATCACTTGTGACTTGCTATGCCTTCAAGCTATTTTGATCACAATTTCTGGAAAATTCTACTAGTAGTTCCTGTTTGAGCTGACAGCAGACCTGATCCTTTTAGTTAAATAGCAAGTTAAGTCTGTTTAGGCCAGAACAATGCACCTAGGGAAATTCTAGGGGAGATCTTTAAGAGTAGTGTAGCCCTTGCCTCTAGCTACACACTGCACTCTCCGTTCCATTCCTTTCAGAGTTGTGTGTGTACCAACTGTATTTTCACAGCCAAAGCTGCTCATGCTCTCTCCTAAGGCTCCACAAGAGCCCATTGATCCTGGGTTCAGAGCTGAGTAGTAATCATTTGCCTTTGGCTTCCAAAGCTGGCTGCAGACATTCAAATCCTGAATTTTTTATGAAGGCACTGCTAGATTGTCAGTTAGTTATATTTGGTCCACATACCATAGAAATGATTGTGAGAATGATTCTAATTATGCCAACATCAAATAAAATTAATTCAGGTGGCAATAAAATTGATCTTCAAATGGACAAATGTTTATGCATCTAGCTGCCTATCTCTAATGACAGAATTGATAAAAACATGAAATCATACATTACATATGTGTGATTTTGTACATGTAGATACCTTGTGCATATTCATAGGTTTTCTATTAATTGGTAAATAGAAAAACTTCAGCAAATTTAGAAAAAAGTGTGACTTAAGTTCATACAGTGAACAGAAAAAAGAAATCTGACAATAGCTGTGAAGTACCAGATATACTGGCTATTGTCAAGAGGAACAGAACACACAGCATTGCATTCTAGTGAGACAGACACAGGTTGCACCATCTTCATGTGTCAAGACGTATACTACTGTGGAAAATACTACTTCATGTACCTTTGATTTTCAACACTTTTCTTTATTCCCTACTATTACCCTTCCAATTTAGCATCAGGAAGCCTAGCCTGTGTGATACATGATTCTGAAAACCGAATTAGCATGGCAATGTGATAGAGACAATGTTTGCCTAGCAACTAGATAGATAGATGGATAGATAGATAGATAGATAGATAGATAAATAGATAGACAGATAGATGATAGATAGACTTTTTAAAAAATTCTGGACACATACATAGATCAGATTACTAGTTGTCTCCATGCATGGATTGAACTATGTAGCTAGATCATGGCTAACACACTTTAAATGGAGATGGATGTTTGAATGTCAGTCTTAGCCTTAGTCCTTACAAATTCCGAGACATACTGTGCAGTCCATATGTTTCCTTATCTGCCATTTCCAAACCGTCATCAGCCCAAACAGGGTGCTTCCCAGATTCTGATTTTTATGGCTTCCCTTAGATCCTTATGAATCTATACTCTCCACATGAGGTAAAGGGGTGTCCAAGTGGTGCAGTGCCCCGGAATTTCCTTGCCTCATAGCACAGAGTATTTCAAAAAGCTCTTTTTCAGTATGGCATAGCACAATGGAGCAATTTCAGTAGCTATGATTCTCAAAATTGTTATTATATAGACTACACATTATTATTATTATTATTATTATTTTTTTTTTTGTCTTTTTGAGACAAGGTCTCACTATGCAGTTCAGGCTGGCCTTAAACTCACTTTGTAGCTCAGGCTGGTCTCGAACTCACAACAATCCTCCTGCCTCAGCCTCCCGAGTGCTGGGATTACAGGCATGCGCCACCACGCCCGGCAGACTACACATTATTTTAAGCCATTGTTTATTCAACTTTTCTGCAACATCTAGCTTAAACGTATATATATTATTCATTTCCCCCTGTGATTTTATTTATTGTTTTCTTTTTGGTGGAACTGAGGATTGAATTCATGCCCTTGTGCTTGCCAGGGAAGCGCTTATTCCACTGAGCCATCTTACGTGCCCCATCTTCCCGTGATTTTAAAATGATCATATTTCATTTCTTTCTGTAAACAACAAAGTAATAGCCAAATTGCAATAATCAAAATGTACCATAAATTTTAAAAGAAAATGTGTGTTTCAATTTATTAGCCAAATTATTATTGTATGGGAACAGAAAGAGAAGACTGTTAAACTGTCAGAGTAAAAACTAATAATTTTGGAATTTTTAGAAATGTGATATGTGATAAAGGTATGCTTTTGTTAACATTTTCAATGAAAATTAAGATTTAATTAATATTTTAAATCCTGATATTTCACATTTATACATTTAAAATCTATCCAGAATGATAAATTGTGTTTTATTCTCTTTTGATTTAATACCTACACTGCTGGAATCAAATCCTCATGTTCTCTGAGTATATGAATACATAAAGACAAATTTTGCACAAATACTCTCATTTCTGCAATTCTGATAACTGCTCTCTCACTTCAATGCTTTATAAATATTTGAGTCTTCAATAGACACAGAGGTCTGTCTTCCCTTGAATGTTGACACTCTCTCATAGTTTTCAGTTTGGAAATAATTTCATTTTCATGATAGATGAGTTAATTTTACAAAAAGGGTAAATATTCAAACATCATGAAAAACTGTGTGAGATGAAAATGCCCTAACTAAAAAGAAATACATATAAAATGAACTTATCAGGAAAGATTTGATACTAGAACCTAAGTTTAGAAGCCCAGGGAATTAGCTCCAAGGCATAAGTGCCTGCCTGACAAGCACAAAGTCCTCAGTTTGATCCTTGGTGGAAAAAAAAAATAGAACCAGTTTAGAGAGTATAACAGACTGTTAGAACCATTTTATTATCTTAAAACACACTTTTCAGAAAGATAATAAATTTAACAATGTGTGTTCCTTTTAAAACTTTTAATAAAAATTCACAGTGTTCCCGAAGATTTGTTCCAAGCAACCTCATCCCATATATTAAGTAAGGAGAGATGCATTCATCGTTCCTGGTCCTTGAGACCTTCTCTCCACACAGGACAAGGTCACAGTCAACTTGATATGTGGAATAGCTGCTTAGCGGCTACTACACCCACCTGATATTGAATACTTTGCATAAAAGAACAGTGAAGTTTCCTGTAGGCTAAAACTAGATTCATGCCTCTCACTATGCATAAAACTACAGTCAATATGGATCAAAGATTTAAATATTAGAACAGAAACACTAAATCTTCTGGAGGAAATGGGAGGTAGAAATCTTAAAGACATAGGGGTAGGTAGAGAGTGCATAAAAAAAAAAAACTACATGGGAAATACTTGAAAGAATGAACAACTGGGATCTCATCTTTTTTAAAAGTTTCTAGACTTCAAAACAAATCTCCAACAGATTAAAACGAAAACCAACAAACTGGGATTAAATTATAGCCAACTGTCCCTCAGAAAAAGGCCTTCTATCTAGGATATTCAAAGAATTAAAAAAAAATCAGGTCCCCCAAACTCAAAGATCCAATCCAAAAGTGGGCATCTGTGATGAATAAACACTTCTCAGAGGAACAAATACAAATGGCAAGTAAATATATGAAAAAGCACACAACATCATTGGTCATTCAAGAAATGTAAATTAAAATAGCACTGAGATTTCATCTCATCCAGAAAGATAGGCTAACATCAATAAGTTAGCCAATAACAAATGCTGGAGAGGCTCTGGAGTAAAAGGAACCCTTCTACAACTGTTGGTGGGAGTACAGACTGGTACAACTACTATGGAAATCAGTGTGGATATTCCTTCAAAAGCTAGGATTGGAGACACCATTCAAGCCAGCTATTCCCCTCTTGGGTATTTTCCAAGAAGAATTAAAAATCTTATACCATAACGATGTATGTGTACTCATGTTTATAGCAGCTCAATTTATTATAGCTAAATCCTGGAAACAACCCAGATGCCCATCAACTGAAGGATTCTTTAAAATACATAGGAAAGAAAATACATGTTTATTTTATGGTATGGTAAGAATTATATAGCATAAAATATATGCCTTTAAAAACTGCTTACAGTTTAATATCAGCACTGTCATTTTCACCTTGGATGTTGAATGGCAAAGTAGTACTTTGATATTTTACAGAGTTTTCAATTCCATTTTACATACCATAACACACTTTTACAGTTTTCTAGTCCTTCTATCTGTAAATTGAAACTCTCTTTTCTTAAATTTCTTAACCAGTCTTCTCAGTTTCATCACAGCTGCCAGAGCTATTTAAACTAATTTATTAATTTATTTTAAAATATGTTATACAGATCTCAAATAAGCTAAGGTATTTCTTAAAGTAATCTTCTACAGTGCTTTCTTTGTTTTAATCTCCATTGCACTGTAGCAATGAGATATCACAGCCACCCTGGGAACCCTTTGATGCCCAAATCATTTCCTCTTGTAAAGGATGCTAGCAAAAATAGCCAGCAGATTCCTTCCACAAAATTATTGTAAACAGTACTGCTGTTATTGCACTCACTGCTTTGATGTAAAGGCTGTGAATTCCAGGCTGATGCTAGAGGTCTTATGACTACTTACCATCTACATGCAATGGCTCTGCTGGCTGTCACCACCACAGGCCACTGGCGGTGGATTTTGTGTTTCCATGCAATCAAATGGTTCAGTGCCAACAGTGTGCAAAGCCATGTATGTTATTTCCACTGTTTTACACATATATACACTGTGGTGATTTTTTATCCTTCTGAGTACCATGTCCAGAGTTACTGGATCTCTGTGACCTCTAAGATAAATAGATGGAGGTAAGCAGAAATACGGTACTACTCTTCAAAAATAAAATTAGATGGCAGCCTACATCTTCTTCAGGCAACAACGGAACCCATGAGATATTCCACAGGCTTACACTCCTACCCTGAGAGACTTCTGCTGCCCTTATTTCCTCAGAAACAGGCCCATGCTTGTCACTGTGAAAACAATCATCCTCGTCTATTTATTAAAAGCCTTCCAATCTCCCCACATTAGGCTATGGTTGGAATCTCACTTTCAAAAATGAACTTATATGTATTTTCTTAGAAGATTCTAGGTCAGTTTTCACCACTATCTTCTGAAGTCATCTCAAAACTCAGGTTGCTATGCCTGCCATCTTCTATCCAGTTGCCAATTCTGAAAGATCACAATGAACTTATGAATCTGCAACTTCTAATGCTGCTGGCCCCTGCACCATCCTGAGAGAATCAGCATTCTTGACTAGCACCCAATAAATGCGATGAACTCAATATGTAAAATATACTCTAATGCAGTAGTTCATTTTTAATGACCCTACAGAAATACTGTTTCAGAGAATCGTCTGTGAGTGAAGCTCTGATTCTAAAAGGTTGCACACTTTCAGAAGTACAACAGGCCAGGGAGATAGCTCAGTGGAATAAGTGCTTGCCTGGCCTGAGTTTGATTCCTGGTATGGAAAAAAAATAATAAATTCACTAATTACAAAACACCAATGCTAAGTTGTTACATTCTACTTTCTCACTGACATATAGGAGGAAATTCCCCCAGAGATCTAGGCAGAACTACTAAGACTATAAGCAGAAAATATAAAGGAGTGTCCGTCTGCACCCAGATGCTCCTTTTTGTGCTGTTTGGCTCTGCAGTAAGTACCTCATCTGTCTGGGCAAATCCTGGCCAGTGTTATTCATAGTCTCTCATAATCACTTTGAGATGAAATAGGTACATGAAGATATTCATCACAGGATAGATCTATTGCTTTATACAAAACATTTAAAAGTAAATACAATATATCAGGGAAGATTTTTTTCTTTCCATTAAATATAGATGTACTGTATGCATATACGTTTTTTGATTAAAATGCTTTTCACCAGTATGTCTCCTTAATTAAATAAAGTCTATTTGGTATTAATCAAGGCATAAAGAATTTATATCCCAAATTCAGATTAATTAAAAGCCCAAGAGCTTGAAAAACAGACTGTGTACAAACACAAAAATAAATCAATCCAAACATGATATTTATGAATATAGACTGTTTGTGAACAAAATATAAATAATTTAGAATGAGTAATGGTTGTCAGATATATGATAGGATTATTTTATATTGTAGAATGTGTAGAAATGTAAATTTGAACCCACAGTTTGAATTAAGGTTTCTATTTTTAACATTTATTGTTCATTGCAAAGTGATGATAACTCTTAGTGGTTAATCTCTCACAAATCCCTGAAGCTTTGAACTACCTATTCCACTATACTAGGAAAGTGAGTCTAACATGGTAACTTCTCTTTCACTGAGTTTTATAAATCTTATTTTAAGTTACCATTACATTTTCATTTGGAGCATGATCTAAGTATGTTGTTAAGGGTCATTAAGACCCAATTGTGAGAGAGAATTGTGCTTGTAAATATGGAAGTCTGGAGAAGTTCACAGAAGATATAGTTCTTCAGAATTAAGCTAGAAGAACAATAAGGCACTATTCTATTTCTCTTAGTCCCTACATGTTCATTTTTATAGAAAAATTCCCCACTAACATATTAATCAATAACTTGTTTTCTTTTCTTTATTTGCAACACAGTGTTTTACTCTTTTCCCAAAACTACGGGGACTGGGGAATAACTAATTTAACTGTTAAGACAATCACCATAATCTAGTTATCATTAGTTTCTAGACTCAAGTACTTTGTAACAAACATGTTTCATCTTAGCTAACACTAAGTATAAACTAAATAGAATGACTAAAAGCTACACAATTAAATGTGTGCATGCACACATACATATATACAGTCTCTAATAAATCAGGTCTGCATTTCTGAAAAATCTGGATAGGAATGAAAACTCTTCTCCTATATAAAAATGTAAATGATAATCCAGGTATGATTATGATTATGTTATTATGCCTGTGATCCAAGCATTTAGCAGTCTGAGGCTGGAGGATGGGATCACTGAAAGTACAGTCTACGGAATCTACAGGGTTTCACTATGTAGATTCACTTCAGTGATTCTCTGTTCACAGCCTCCCACACCGGGATTACAGGCACCTGCCACCATGCCCAATCGCAACCACCATTCTAGTGCACCCCGGTACACTAAGGATCGAACCTCAGCCTCTGCACTCTGCCTAATCAGGTGCTTTAGTCTGCTGAGCCATCTGGCTGGCACTAAAATAATTTTTTTTGGTCCCTTTTTGATTTTTTTTTCAGTACCAGGACCCTGAACTTGCCAGACAGACACCTATTCTACTGAGCTATCTCACCAGTTCCCAGAATTTTCTTTTACTTCGAGTGTTATAGTACAGTGTTGTTCACAAAAATGTAATTATTTTGTTGCCAACAAAATTGATGAAGGAAAGTTTTATATTTTCAACACTCATGAATTTAAAGGTTATAGGAGATTTAGGTTTTTCACTTCAGTGGCATTTTTTTAACAGCTGGTATTGGTTAGTTTGCTTCCTATCATTTGTGATTTTGAGATAGGCTTATTAATAAGGATGGATAGAAAGCAGATGTGGTAGTCACTGAGCAGTTGCTGGCATGTAATTGCTTCAGGCTGTGGTTTTAAGCAGTTTCTATTGCTACATTGATCTAATAGCTGCTGTCAATAGCACCTACAGTAGCAATGTACAACCGATCATACTTTTTCGATTATGAGTTCTGTATTAATCATGAAAAATTTCAGTATCTTACTTTTGAAATAATCATATTAACAATGAAATCGAATTTCATAATTCATAGTTAGTTGGTTAAAAAAAGAAAAGAAAGAAGAAAATAAAATTCTAATCATTTGAAAATATATATGCCTTTACTTACTGGTATATTTGAAAATCTAAAATTTGCACTAGTTTTGGAAGTGGCAACAAGCCAAAAATGAAAACAAAACATAAATTTCAGCTAACATACTAACATCTCTGTTAGTATTTTTGAAGTGTTACAGAAACTTGCTTACACCTGCAATAAGGGTGTTACAAAGTTTTCAGAGACTAGAAAGCTTCTTTCTCCCTAGGATCAGGGATGTAGCTCAGTGGCACAGCATCTGCCTGGCAAGCACGAAGTCCTGAGGTGGATTCCTGCTAGCAAAAATTAATTAAATAATTAATTAATTAGTTTAAAAACATTATCTTCTCCCTAACATTAGAAGTGAAGACGAGACAAAATTTCCAACATGAAATTTATATCTGCCAGATATTATGTAGGAAAAAATAGGGGAGATGGCCAAGGCTTGAGTGTATTGGGCATCGGTATTCATCCTATACTTCAAATGTTGCAATAGAAAACAAAAGCATGTTAATGTATAAAAGTGGAAATGATCTGAAGTCTTAGTGCTTTTTTCTTACTCTTTCAAATAATATATTGAAAAACAGAGATAGGCAAGATCATTTTTGAAGATCACTTCACAGCTTCCCTGAACATAGAAGTCATGAATAACTTGCTTTATTCTAGCACTGCTCAGCCACTATGGCAGTGTTCTGTTTCTTCCAAGCTGTTATCTGCATTTTAGTCTATGACCTTTAATTTTGCTGATTGATTGTGAAGGCACACTGGTGTATTCTTCAACAAGTGTGAATGTTGCCAATGAAATTCCCTGACCAGAAGAGTTTACACTTATCAAAGGCTATAATAATTACTTAACATCATGTATGTCTAGGAGATACCAAATCTGCAGGGGACAAGCTGGTTGGAGTTTGGCAAGGCAGAGAGCTGCAGATGTGGCACAGATGATGGAGACTATATGCTTCCAAGAACAGTGAACCCTGGAGAGTGGGTGCAGGCCATCAGCTCTGCAGATGTTTGCACTTCCATCCAAGGGCTCATTGTCTGCTTCAGGCTACTACACAGAGCAATTCCTAATGCTTACAAAGCAACACCAAGATGATATGCAAGTGCTTCAGTCTGTTTTCTACAATTTGCCTCTACATTTCTCAGAAACACCCAAAAATAACCACAAAATGTTTGTGATAGCCTGAAAATTCAAAAACCCCAGCTCTCATTTTCCACATGGGTAACTTTGAAAGTTTTACTGGGCTTTTCTGAGTCCCTACTCCATATGTACAAAAGTAACATGAATATTGATTTTTTTAATGTTCTTTAATGAGATAATTTATATAGTTAACATAGAGTAGGTATTTGTCACATACTAAATATTTTGCCAAGTTTCAAAGTGTCCTCATTTTAGTTCCCACAAAATCCACAAGTCTAATACAGTGTTTCTTTTGTATGTTGAAGGTAAGGATACAAAAACTGACCCTGATAGCAAAGTTAAGCACTTTGTCTAATCACAGAGCTAATACTCAGATGGTTGGTTCATGGTCATCTCATCCACTTATCCTGGAGCTAAGGTGCTCAGTAATGCTCACGCCTCCTGATCAAGACTTCTATTAACTGCCTGTTATATGAAACCTATGACACAGTATTTGCTACTTTCCCTCAAAATAGCTATTTCTATTCTTATATCCACAGGATGGTGGTTGTATTCTGTTCATCAGCAAAGAGATGTTTGCTGAGAAACAGAGTACAATCAATGCTTTCAAACCAATTGATAGAAATGTTTTAATCCATAAAATATTTATCTGTACTTTATATATTTTATCCAAAAGTTTTAACATATGGTAACTTCCAACAAGTGCCAGAGAAAATCATCAAGTGATGGGATAAACTAGGATTAACTGAAAATCGAGGAATAGACGAATACATTTAAGTGAATAGCATGAACCCATGGGTGTAATTTGAAATCTTATGAATATTATTTATTCATATACTAATTCTTCTTAGTTCATGAGGTGACATTAAACATGAATGCGAGTGACTTTGTTTTCTGAAAATTGGTTGAGTCCCCAATGGTTATGTTTCTGAAGGAAAAGATTGGGTCAAACACATCCATATTCAGAGCATGCTGGTAGTTTTTCCTGATTCTTGATTTTAAAACTTTAATTTGTCATATTCTTCAGGAAAATAATCATTAAAATTTGAATTTGCTTAGGATTTTGATTGAGTTGATTTCATTTAATTAAGGCTTTACATTTAGACTACACTGAGCCTTGTGGTGGAGTTGGATGGAATATATATACATATACATATGTATATATATCTTGATTCACAAATGTAAATCCTTCATGGTTCTGGAAAAGATAGTCTTATTTGTGTTTGAGTCAGAAAGATAACTATAGTAGCATTGGTTACCACATGCAGAGTTCATAAGCAAATAAAAATTTATCAAATGCTTTCATTTGAAACTAAATTATTGAAAAACCTTTCATGAACCAAGGTCTCAATATATATTATATATTGATTGATACATATTAATTAATCCATTAATTAATCCACTACTAACTAATGAATATATATATATATATATATATATATATATATATATATATATATATATATACATTAATATACCAATGTATACCTCAGTTCAGGAATTTAATTTATTCCATGATTCTGGGGTAGATGGTCATGTTCATCTTTGTGCAAGAGTAAGAGCATGGTCAAGGTCATATCGTGCACCTGATGAGGAGTTCATGAATGAAAGCAAAGCTCTGCCAAAAACATCTGTTCTCAAATCAAGTTTTTCATGAACAGAAGTGTTCTTGAACTGAGGTATCATTGAGTAGGATTTACAAGGTAGGTTTGCAAAGATTCCCAGAAGATTTGGGTGTGAAAGAAAGCAACAGGTTTCTCTGCACTAGAATTCAAAGGATCTCATCAAAAGTCTGAGGCCTGGAGCTCACTGAAAGGTTCTGCTGCAGGAAGCCACAGGTCATTCACTGGCCTGCTGGAATCTACACTGAAAGCCTGAAGACTGCTTTCAAAGGCAGTGGTGAAAATTGTAGCTCCTCGGAACAAGCACAAGTGAGACTTTCTTTTTCTTTCCCTTGTATTTCATCCAGGCTAAAAGCTCAGTGGTTAGTGCCACCCATGCCTAGCTGAGCTTAAGAAATTCATCAACCAGACAT
The DNA here is from genome assembly GCA_004027165.1 of Ctenomys sociabilis. NCBI lineage: Eukaryota > Metazoa > Chordata > Mammalia > Rodentia > Ctenomyidae > Ctenomys > Ctenomys sociabilis. Next base: position 19,185 of record PVKA01007113.1, read on the forward strand.
GCACAGTACAATTCTAAACCAGTCAGTTAGGTATTTCTTATTCACCACCATTAACTGTCAGAGTGGTAGAGATAGGACTTTACAGCACAGCACCTTTCTGGCAAGTCCAAGATCTCAAGTTTGATTTCCAGTATGAAAATGATTAATTAATTAATTAATTAATTGTTAAAGATGCCTGAATAATCTATCTATCAACTAGTTTTGCTGTATTTTTGCTTTTAGATGGTCAGTGGCTCTGATTGGAATCATTTCCACTGTATGATTTGCAAATACCAAAAGTAGACAAAATAACAATTTGATAAGGTACCTAGATTGTAGAGGGCTTCCCCGAGGTCAAAAAACTTTCACATTAACATGTAGGCAATACTGAGGTTTTAATGCTCCTATGCATAGAAAATAACTTGTAAGTCTGCTATCTGCTTCCCTATAAGCTTTCTGACACATCAGTTCCTAAGTAATTATATCAGTGACTTGTTTCTGTACTTTTCCTGCTATTCAGAGAAAAAATACAGACAAATTTCATATAGAAATGAAAATTTATAAGTCATTAACAAATCACAGAATACATCAGAGAATTTAATACTATTACGTGAATTTCTTTTATTCTATAGGTAAAATGGTTTCAGAAGATGCAAGGATCAGTATGAATATCCTCATTTCTTCAGAGAAATCATGTGTAAATATTAATTTTCTAGATTATTAGACTCAGTTTTCTTCATTCTTCACGGGGTTGTCAACTTTTGGCCTAAATCTTTCAAATTTAATAGTTCACATCTAAATTATTGATCCAGCCTACCAACTTTCTTTTTCCTTACTCTTCTGTATCTCAGAAGGTGACAAAACCATGTTTGTAGTTAGTTGTTCAAATATCTAGGTTTCTATCCTTTCTTGCATCATTGATTTTATTTGCTAATCAGAATGTATCTTGTACCATTGGATATTTCAAAACTAAATATTTCAGTCTGGGCAGGAGTGCTTCAACAGTATTGTTTTTTTCCTTATGGTTCTGAAAGATAGAAGTCCACCATCAAGGTGTCAATAGATTGATGTCCATTTTCTGGTATTAAATGGTGCCTTCTCTTTGTGTCCTGGAAGGAGAAAGGGAAATCTGGGCCTTTTGAAAGGAACATCATTGTACTCATCAAGCCTCACTGCTGAATAGCATATCACTGGGGATTATGTTTTCACACATTAAACACTAGAAGATATGAACCTTCAGTCTGTAGCAGACTGAGTCTGTGACAAAATTTAGCATATATGGAATGTAACCATTGCTCACTGCTTTTGTAAAACCACCTTAGTTAAAAAAAATCTTAATTATTGCAATAGTCCTCTAAAATGTTTCTTAATTTCTTGCATTCTGTTTTTTTCCCAAGCTATTTTTCAGAGAAAATAAGATTGTCATTCTTCTGCTCTAAAGATTCCTCTCTCACTTAAAATACAATTAATTCTTACTCTGTTCTAAAATTTGCCTTCCAATGATAAACTGAGAGAAGGCTTGAAAAACACTTATGTTTCCCAAAGAGTAATTAAATTAGAATCATTGGGGTTAATGGGTGGAAAGTCATGTATTTCATTGCTCTCCAACTGAATTGAATATACAGCCAAGGGGTAGAAGTTACAGTCTTCCATAATCTGACCCAACAACCCTAGTCTGCCCCACATAAATGATCTCCTACCCATGACCTTCATTCTCCCTTCCACTGCTCCCCTCCTGTCATCTTCCAATCCCTTCTGTTTCTTTTCTTTCATTTCCTTAACACATGAGACACACGCTTCATCTCCACACCTTTGTTCTGCCTGGGACACTCATCCCATAATTCCTCAGCATTTTCTCACTACCTCTGTTTTTATCACTGGTTTATCAAAAAAGTTTTCCTCATTCACCAAAAATAAATAATTCAAATAAAAACGAATTGCATTTATCCCTCTTACTCTCTATCTCTTTGCCTTTTATATTTTTCTTCCTAGAATTGTCACTATCAGAAACTCTATCATTTTTTTTATTTGATTGATTTCTGTCAGCTTCTGCTGAAATGTAAACTCCAATGTTAACAGAAACGTTGTGGGTTTTGTTCACTGTCCTGTGCCACAGCTTAGAGAAAGGCCTTGCTTGTTTCAGGAGCTCATGATCATTTATTTAATGAAAAGATTAATTTCACAAGCCTCAGAGCAGAACCTGGAGAGACCACTGGTCTCAAAAAGCTTTTGTGCAAATTAGAAATAGGAATCGTTTGAACAGACAAAAGACCAGATGTTGACATATTGTTTATTTATTTAAATTGTTTTGTTTTTATTTTTTCTAATTATTTATTTCTAACTTTAAAGCTTAGAGTAAAAAGGTGAGAATTATAAAAGGAAGGAAATCATGTATTTTATACAATATCATTAACTATTAAATGTTATTTTAATTTGCTGTCTGCCAGAACCCACCATGTATAGGGTAGGTTTATTTTGGTCGGTTGTTAGCCCATAATTAGCTATCTCCATAGAAAAAAACAGCATGACAAAGCAGAATAGCAGAGAAAAGCTGCTAGGTCAGAGTGGTTAAAAAGCAGAGAGGGGCAGAGACACGCCTTGCCGGGTCCTGCTCCCTGTGCTCCTCATCTCCCGAACAGACCCTGCTTCCTATTAACGAGTCAGCGAAAAGTACCACAAGCCAGCATCCTTCGGAAAGCCTCACCAGTGAGCACAGGAGACCCTTGGGGGGCAATTCTCAATACATGCCTCTGCCTCTGCCTCTGTCTCTGCCTCTGCCTCTGCCTCTGTCTCTGCCTCTGCCTCTGCCTCTGCCTCTGTCTCTGTCTCTGTCTCTGTGTCTGTGTCTGTCTATCTCTCTCTCTGCTTCTCTCCCTAATTACAAATAAATATTGTATGATGATACATGTGATTGTATGCATCTATACACAAATATATGGTTTTTGTCTAAACTTTTGGTAATTAAGTTGGAGACTTTTCACTTTATCACTAATATCAAAATTAGAGATGTTGCTGCATAATTAAATACAGCAACATAGAATATTAGTATTAATTTAATACTATTACATAATTCTGAATCCTTAATCAAATATCTCTCATTATACCAATATTACACTTTATAGAAAAAAAAAAATTTCCCTGACAGTGTAAATTAAAGTGCAGGACTTGAGTTCCTTTTGTTACTCCCTTCCCATTCTTTCTTTCTGCATCTGAACTATGACACATTTAAGATATCTATTGATTTATAAATTCTCATTTCATTTCAGCTTTTTCTACCGTTTATTTATTGACATGCTTCTGTACTGTGTGAATTCTTGGCGCATCACACAAAAACTCTGGGTGCCAGGACCTCCCCCCACCAACAGGCCTAACCCTGATCACCTGGTCCAGCAGTTGGCTGCCAGCTCGCTCCACTACAGCCTTCTTGTTTGTGAAATCAATACACTATTCTAAGGAAACACCTTTGGAATTAGCACCGCCTCTGCTTCAATGAGATGGTTCTGCCTCCGGCTGTCCCTGAAGCAAGCAGAGCACCTCCGCCACTTTGTGTACGCGCTGCCTTCGCAGATGAAGGAGTATGCTGACCACATATAATTTGTGTAGTGGAAACAAAACATTGCTACTGCAGTTAAGAGACATGTTTTAGGTTGGAAACTAATTAATTCCGAACAGGAGGAATTTATTTCACTTTTTTGTGTCTCTTCTCAACTGTCGAAGAATTGTTTGGTAATAATTTATGTTACTAGTTTAAAAATAAAACCGTTGGGTCCAAAACAAATGTAGCACAGAAAATATTCTGAAGGTACTGCTACTTCAAAACACCTAAAAATGTCAGATAAAATATAGCAAAAGCCTCACAAATACAAAATTCCGCTTGGAATTAACAGGGAAATTCCCCAATGGCGATATTTAAAAGGAAACAAAGATAGAATCTGATTTTCCCTAAAGCTGCAGCTCTCTTGCAGGCTTTCACTGCCCTCGGTGACTTAGAGGTCTGCTTTGCAATCACTGGAAAGATCACACCAGAAAAGACACTGAGGAATGTAAGCTGGACATGAAAGTGAGGCCCTTGTGGTCAGTGCAGTCACAAAGGAAACCACCCCAGGAAAAAGGCAAGTAGGACCTTTTCTAACTAGAAAGAAAATAAATATCTCTGGGCACTGTGTTTAAAAAGTTTTCTTCCAAGAATTTAAAAACAGCCATAATAACAAAGAAATTGGCTCATGCAGGATTTGGTTTCAAATTTTAACTCATGTTCTGGCTCAGAAAACCTCAAGTTGAGACCTGCGGATTGAACCTGGGCACATGACGCCCTCCGGGATGTTTCACAAAAGTCAGTTCACATTCTTCCTTAGCAAATGAAGCCATAGCTCCAGCCATTTAGCTTTCCTACTCTTGGAAATAAGCACCATGTTTTAAAACAAACTTGGCAGCAATAAATACAGCCCTAGAAAATTTAAATAACTGGATTACTGGGATATATTTTTTCACATGAAAAAAAATGTAAAAGAACAAAAAGTAATGGAAAGAAAAAGAATGTTAAATAAAATATCAGACTGATGCAAATAAATTATAAATAATTCCTTAATATGCTAAAATATCTTTAGTAAATAAAAAATAGATAAACTTCTGCCTTGGACAGTGAAGTTTATGTGACACTGATGTTCTGACTCCTTGATGTTCAGACCACAGATCTCAATCGATATGAAGAATGTGAAAGTTTCATTTTTAGGTACCAACATATCCAATAATCTAAGTGAACCTGACTGGGTTCTTCAATCAAGCACAACCTCAGATCTCTGAGGGAAGATGCTTGACAGATGCATGCACTAGATGCTCTCGTGCTCCAAAGTTAGGTGCCTGAAAAATGCCCAGCTCCAATGAAAAAGTCTATTTCAGGACCACATTATAACTAGAGTAATTAAAATGCTACAAAGGTTTTCACTGGAGTATATTGGATTATTTTGCTGAATTCATGCACCTATAATATTTAAATGGCAATGAAATACCCATCTCTGACAAAACTAAACAAAAAAGGGAGATATAAAAGAAAGACCATTTTGTATCTGTATATACAAAATAGGATAAGTATATATACAGCTACTTTCTCTTAATTTAATGAAAAGAAAGATTTGTACTAATAGTGTTTGGACAAGATATCATGTCTGCATCTTGTGCTATGAATAACAACTACAAAGACAATAATATGCAATGTTTTAATTATTGAAACTGTCCAACTAATTGGTTTTGAAACTATCACATTGCTATGATTCTCAATAAAATTAATTTAAAAAATAAATAAAAAATAAAAAATTTTTCACCAAAATGGGTGACCTACATACCCCTACTTCCTGTGTTTCTATGTATCAATGACAGGCATGGGTATCAAATCATTTCTGTGCTTATACTTAGACAAATCAATGTTACCATCTTTCATTTTTATTATAGGATGATTTTGTTAACAACTTTTAGGTTTCTACAGTCAATAGCTTAGTCTATGCAAATTTTTTATTGAACATGCTTCTTAGCAGTTTTATATGTTGAGTAGATTTTATAAATTGACTTCTCACCATATAATATACTTTACTATTCAATATTCTATAATCATTTATTCAAGTAGAGGTCAGTTCACTTTCTGGAATTATATTCAAGGAATATAATGGTCAGACCTTACAATCTATTTGAAATGTTCAATAATTATGCACATTGTATGTTATTTTTGAATAAGGCTAAACAAGGACAGATACCTTTATATTAATTAAATATTAAAATCAAGTCAGAATGGTAGAGAGTGAGTACTGGGCAAATGTAGCTTCCCAGTTCTCCACTATGACAAATTTCTCTTTTGCATTTAAATATGTTCTTGCTAGAATTTATTAAATAACTTTGAGCCTGATCAGGGAAACACTGTAAGGACCAATTCATTAACATTTGATGCCCTCATGCCTTGAGTAGATTCCCAGATATGTTTAACTTCCTCTAGCAAGAATCTCAGACTAAAAGTAGGGGCTTTATTTTTTTAATCAAACTTTATAAATGTCAGAGATAGTTAGAGATTTTCAGAATTATTGCTTACTTCATATTTTATGTCAATAGGACCACTTCAAACAAATTAAACCAACATTTATTATGGCATAAGAAATAGCATTGGTAGATTTTGGGCTCTGCTGCTATTCTTGATGTCACTGAGACAGTGAATGCATGACTATGCCTTGGTCAAATCCTAGAGAATTTATAGTGTAAAGGTTGTTACTAAATGTATGAACATTTCAAACAATAAGGTAGAATGTGGGGGAAGACTTACTCCTAAAAATCCCTTATTCAAGAATTTCAGGGAAAAATTTAAAAAGATGAATGCCTGAGTACTTTGGAAATGAGTGGAATCTGTAATGCTGAAAGCTGAAGAATTTTCACATAATATCATACTATGGTTGATAAAATTGTACCCAACAGAGACCCTAGTTAGCAACTGATACCACTGGGCATTTATATAGGAGCAAGAAAAATAAGAGACAGTTCTTGGCCAGCAGATATGGGTCAGGGTAGGGAGTTTCAGATAAATCAGGGTAGAGCACTTGATGTTCCCTGTGCCAATGGATTAGACTTGGAGGTGACAGTATGACTTCAGATTTGCATAACAGACACAAATGGAAATCAATAACATACTGACTGATATCATATGATTTTAATTTTGCAAACAGAGAAGACTTTAATGCCCAGATCATGGATTTTTGTACTATTTGCTGACAAGGGCACTAGTGCTCCTAAAACTGGAGTAGATGATAGATTAAATGAACCCAGAGCATCCTGGAGTACTAAAAAGAAAAGAAGCAATGAAAAAATATACCACAAAACAACCATGAGAGTATTTCTCAGGGACACAGAGTCAGCTATGAAAGTTCTCCATAGAAAAGTCTACAATAGTCAGGCTATGGCTATAGCTCAGTGGCATAAGCACCTGCCTGGCAAGTGCAGGATCCTGAGTTTAATGCCTGGTACCAGAAAAAAAAATAAGGAAAAAAAAGAAAAGTCTACAATAATTAAAACAACAAAAACAAAGATAAAAAAGTATTAGAGTAAAACACAAAGCATAACATATGCATGAGCCTACGCCCATAAAATAAAAGCCAAAT
>PVKA01007113.1:26396-79674 GCA_004027165.1 Ctenomys sociabilis
AAAAAAAAAAAAAAAAAAAAAAAAAAAAAAAAAAAAAAAAAAAAAAAAAAAAAAAAAAAAAAAAAAAAAAAAAAAAAAAAAAAAAAAAAAAAAAAAAAGCAGAGTATAGAAAAGCTAAAGAGAAACAATTAGAATAACTTTAAGTGAAGAAACATGATAAAAATGATCCCAATGAAATCGAGGTGAAAATCAAACAAAGTTAATTGTGATAGAGCCTACTGGTGATACGGTGGGATAAGTGTGCTGCTTTGCCTCAAGTGTCTTCCTCCCAAATGACTCTGCCCTGTTTTAATCTTGGAGGAAGAATCAGAAGACGCCGATTGGAGTGACAGTCTGCAAATACCTTAGCAGTCTTCATCAAGCTGTCAAGGTCATAAAAATCAAAGGACATTAGAAAATTTTCCACAGCCAAGAGCAGCCAGAAGAGACATGACAAGAAAATTTAATGTGGTATGCTTCATGGGACCCATGAATAGAAAAGGGACTCCAAGAAAATGATAAAGTAGAAAGAAAGAATAGTAGATAAATATTGTTTTCCTAGTTGTGCCAGATACATTATCAATGACAAAGACCAGATATAGAAAATATGAGAACTGTAATATGCTCATTTTTGTAAAACACGAAACAGTCACAAAATATCTTTACTGGGTACTATGGCTCTTACACAAGGTACATTTAAAATATACATTAAAGGTTTAAGTAACAAATATTATAGTAATAGATACCATTACCATTAATCTCCCTCAAAATAGTCACCTTTCACTTTGCACAGTCTTATTCCATCCTTCTGGCCACTTTTTGAAGTGGTTGCAGAAGCTGTCTTTAAATCTTTAATTAGGTCTTTGTGTCTACAGTGTTGAGAATCATTAAAAACTTTTATATTTCAAAGTCATTATGACTTTGAGGAAGAGGCAGAAATCATGGGGTACCAGATCGTGTGGCAAAGATGCACCGTAGGGCTTTTAATTGGCAGCAATTGCTATAAATATTTGATTTACAAGGTTGAGGCAATCATGAAAAGATACTGACAAAAGAAGACATCCAGAATTGTTTTATAAAGTGGAAATAACAACAGGATCAGTGTGTTTTAAGTGAGGGAAGTATTTTGAGAGGGATTAGAAACACTATAATTTTATAGTAACGATTTTTTAAAATCACTGTATTTTTCATCACTTTTAAACTCACAGTAGACCAAGTGGAAGGGCTAAGCAAATTAAGTCAGGCTGGGCCAGCCAGATAGCTCAGTGGACTAATGTGCCTGCTTAGGCAGACCCAGGGAGCACAGTCCTACTGTGGCATGCTGTATTGGCCCCTCTCCTGGTGCATGCTGAGAAAGCAACTGAGACTGGGCATGGTGGCACACACCTGTAATCCCAGCACTTGGGAGGCTAAAAACAGGAGGATCAGTATGAGTCTGATTTGTGCAGTGAGACCCTGTAAACCTTGTACTAAAATCATTTAAAAAAAGTTAAGTCAGGGACTATCTTATCAATTAATCTGTGTAACACAATAAAAACTTTACTGGAGCCGGGCGTGGTGGCGCAGGCCTGTAATCCCAGCACTCGGGAGGCTGAGGCAGGAGGATTGTTGTTGAGTTCGAGACCAGCCTGAGCTACAAAGTGAGCATAAGGCCAGCCTGAACTGCAGTGAGACCCTGTCTCAAAAAGACAAAAAAAAAAAAAAAAAAAAAAAAAACTTTACTGGGCGCACTGAGCTCACTAAATTACAGATTACAAGGGGGTGGGAGTAAATTCCTTAATAATATATAGATACTCAGATGTAAAAAAAAAATAAAATTTCAAAGTAGAAAAAACAGACATTTAGCTTCCCTGAGAGAGTACAAATCTAAACACTACATCTCAAGCAACAGTAACCAACACTCCAAGATATTTCTTATGTTGCGTATTGAATCTCAGAAAAATGCAGAATGCCCCTAAGGGATGAAAACCTAACACATGGGCACACAGCAGAAGATGAATGATAACAACTCCAACCTCAGAGCATGATGGGCCTCAGAATAACCCCCTCCTGATGCCTGGGAATGTGGAGTCAATTACTTTTATAATTGCTCCCCCACTAATGTTGGTGTCCTAAGGAGATCAAAACCATTACAGTTTGCCTTCATCTGTTCTCACATCCTCTGTAGTGTGGGGTAAGAGGTATTTCTTTGCTGTAAGAAACTCTTTGCAAATTAAAAGGATCTTGATAATGAGATAAATAAAAAGCTTCCCTTAAATTTAGGCCTTTGTAGTTTACTTTTGTGGATTCATAACCAACGCAAAGGGAGAAAAAACTGGTTGTTCAAAATTTGCCCGCAAGGAATTAAAAAAATCTCTTTGCCATGCAGGATCACTACTATTTTAGTAGGAGGAGGAATATAAATGGTCAACTCTCTCCAAGTCAAAGCAATTTGAAATTTTCTTCTAGGAAGAACAAGATAACAATTGTAAGGCCAGATTTTGTAGACATGGGGTTGCAACCAAATGTCAAAATGTGCCCTCAGTGGTCCCCCAACCATCTGAACTTTGCTGGTTCTATATGTAATGAATTTAACAGTGCATGGTATAATTATAAGAGTTATTTGAACTTCTTCAAGTTATGGAATGTATATTTTCTAGCTACATTTCATTATGACGTAAAAGTGTGAGTCTTTTAACTCATAGATAACCTCTTGAAAAATTTAGTTTTATGCTTTAAAACATTATCAGGTAAGTGGATTATTTTCCATGTATAAACATCATAAAAACTCGTACTGTAGCACCTGAAATACTATTTCATAATTCATTTTGATTATATCCACAACCGATTTTTAAACTGCTTGAAAAACAGTATGTAGAAAGGAATTAGAGAAGATTGGCTGTCATTTTAGATTCTTTTCTGTAAAAAATGCTAATTAAAGCAGTGGGTCAGATCTTACAATGTCTTAAAGATACTCCATCTACTTTCCTTGGAAACAATAATGTGCTGTTGGCTGCTACATAAGTACCAATCTGACAGCTGCCAGGAAAGGACAAGAAAACCACATGCTAACAGGATTTCCACTTGCTCTGAATTGTGATGAGGATTCTGGGAGAATAGCTTATTACTGAAGAGAGGTGTTCTTTTGCAGTCAAGCCCATGCTATTGAATTATCACTGTGTGGTTCCATGCATGGCTGATATATTTTAAATCCCTGAGTGTCTCACTTACTAATTGGTGGTGACAAGGAGAAATGTACATTTTGGAATAAGAGCATTCACCTTTTCTTGTGAAAAAAAACCCCCATAAGTTTTCCACTTATTATACAATGAATTTCTCATATTTCTAAAATTGTTATTCCATAATTTGAAGATTTAATAATAATTATCCTTGTAGATTTACAATATTCTTGTTTTGAATGTGGTTCTGCAAGATTTCTCTCTATTTTGATTGTTTTCTAATGCAGTATGTTGGTTTTTAATATACTATCTCTAAGGGCATAGTATTTAAAAATTGTTTCATATATTATATATCATATATATAATCATAATACAGGTCATATATATTTATATATATAATTGATCATATAAAGTTATATATATATATGCATATGTATGTGATCAATTTTATAGTACCATGCCCTTACAGATGTATTGAGATATTTACAACAGCATGTCAATAGAGATAGATTTAAAGAGTGACTTTATAAATAACACAATATAATCATACTAAACTCATAAAAAATTTATAAAATTTCATCTTTTTTCCTTTCATACCTCAATAGATATTACAGGATGATATTCCTTCTGTTCAATCTAAATGTATTTTGAAAGTCACATGCAATGGGGCCAGGGAGATGGCTCAGTGGAACAAATGCTTTTCTGGCAAGTTCAAGGGGCTGAGTTCAATACCTGGTTCCACCAGAAAAAAAAAAAAAGGAAAAAAAAAAAAGAAAGTCACATGTGAATAGAATCTTATTTTATGCAATATGTTATCTGTATTGCATAAAGCAAATAAATATTTGCTTATTACATTTAGATTTAATCATATACTTTGAAGGAGATTTGATGTATCTGAAATGGTGCATTTTTCAAATACATCATAATAATTTGTTTGTGTATTAATCTTTCTTAGCTATAAGATGTGATACAATCCTGTGTTCCCAGGGTGTGATGAGACAGAAATATTACAAATTCAAGTTCCAGCTAAGAAATTTAGCAAAATCCTATCTGGAAAAAAAAAAAAAAAGAAAAAAGTAAAAGCAGGCACCCCTGGCAGAATGCTTGGGACTGTGGCCCAGGCAAAGTGTTCAAACCCTCAGAGACTGCTCTCTAACCAACTACACAACTCTGAGGCTCAGACACCGCGAACTAGGAGCCAGATCTGCCTTGTGGCCCCTCTACCTGGGACAGCAGAAATGCCAGTCAAACACAGACCTGATCTTAGATATGGCAAATCTCTAGAATAGTGGATTCAGTATGGCTTCTCAGAGGAGAAGTGACAACATAGAAATTGAGGGAAGAGCTACTGATCAGCAATGGTCTGGATCACTCAGTACAGCTGAATAGAAGAAGAGCCATTTTGGAGAGACTCAGAGAACACCAACAAGAAACACAAAAAGGAAGAGAGCCTGTCCCAAAATGAAATAGACATAAAAATGAATTAACCAAACTCGATGTAGTGAGAATGTATGATTACTGCTTGGAGATTCCTACCCGAAGAACACTGCTGGGACAACCATAGAACACTCTAAAAGGAAGAGAGAACTTCATGGGGGCTAAGAGAGAATCAGTGGCATTTGGAATCTGCAAGAGAAATGTGGGCTATTATTTCCAGAGTGATAGGCATTCAGACATTTGAGCATGAGTGCAGAGGCAAGGCAAGAGAAGATCCCTGAGTTGATCTGATACTCCCATGGTAGACCAGGGGGTCACAAAAGAAGAAAAACAAATACAAGGTAGCAGAAATCTATGAATAGGTTATGGAAGGGATGAAGAACATAGATGAGTGATATTCCAAAGTAAATGGTGAGTGACTTTGGGCCAGCACCTGCCACTACAATTATAGAACAAAAGCTGGTGGCGATGCAATTATAGTGAAGGGCTCAGGTTCTGAAAGCAATTGCTTGGCTTCCTGCCATTCCGCACCCTTCCAAGTTCCCAGGATGGATAAGGAAAGGACAGCCACAGGACATGGCTGGAAGGAGTTCTGCTGAGAGACTGGAATGGATGCACATGGACCAGCTTGTGCAGTAAGAGCCCAGATTCAGCTTGAGTTACACAGGATTAGAAGATGACATCAGCTCCCTGTCTCCATTGTAAGTGTACATCATCATTCAGCAACGGTCTGTGGGCAGACTGCTAGCTACCTGAGACATCCAGTGTGAGCAGAGTCACAACTTGAGTTGATATGTCTGTCTCTCTTAGCTATGGAAAAGAGCCACATGAAAAGAATAATATAAATTTTTATCTTTTTGCTGTTTATCCGCTCAAACATTTTTATTCTATTATTTACATTTGTTTTTCTTCCATGAGTTTGTGTGACTTTGTGAATGTTTCTTATTCTATTGGCCTTTGATTGTAATATAATTAGAGAGCAAAGGAATTATCCCTTGTTTTTTATTTCTTCTAATTTTGTGCATATTTTTCACCTGAATTAATTCTTTTATTCCTTATCCTTCCACTATTTTTCATTTTCCTGCCCTCTGTTCATCTGTCTCCCCATTAACCATAAAACATTTTCTATCCCTATTTCTTTTAACTAATTTTATATCATTTTGCTTGTAATCTCATCTAAATATATATCATAACTCTACCAACATTAAAATCATTTGATCCTCCTATATCCTTCCTATACTATTTAGCAGAAGACAGTTTTGAAAAGCATATGTTTTTTTTTCTTTCCCCTGCTCTGGAATTGCCTGGTCTCTAATCTTTTGAGCTTTAAATAATTGATTTTATTATTAATTTTATTGAGAAAGAAATAGCAATGAGAGAGTTTCAAAAGAAGTTTGTAGGATGGCTTCAATAATTAATAAATTGCATATTGTTGTCTTCATAGTCATTATTCATAGTACAAGATGCAGACATGATATCCTGTCCAAACACTATTAGTACAAGTATTTCTTATTATTGAATTAAGAGAAAGTAGCTGTATATTTATCCTAACTTTTGTATATTCAGATACAAAATGGTTCTTCATTTATATTCCCCTTTTTGTTTAGTTTTATCAGAGATGGGTATTCCATTGCTATTTAAATATTATGGGTGCATGAATTCAACAAGTAAACCAATATAGTCCACTATTCCATAATAGTGGTGGGTTATCCATAAGATTGATGATGTCAGAAATTGTTGACTTGAGCTTTTTATACCTCAGCATATTAGTGTGGCTTTACTTTATATATTTCATTTTTATACTTTCCTGCTGGATGGTTAAGACCAAGCTAAAGCAAGATCTTATACAACAACAGAGACTTCTGTCTCTGACAGGTTCAGTCAAATGCCCTCAGGTTTCACCTGAAACCATGTACCGCAGTTTGTAGATCCTTTGTCAGTGTCAGCCATGTGGGTGAATCACACCATTGCTTGAACAATTTGATCTCTATGAAAGCCTGAGAGAATGTTTTCTGTCCATGTGACTCTCCTTAGGCACACTCTACATCATAGATCACTTTCCTCTGTGGCCCCACAATCTGCCTTATCAGAAATAAATAACTGATTTTATAAAGTTACTTATAAATGCTTTTTATTTTTACCATAAGAGGAGACATAGGTACCACATTTATTTCCTATTAGCTGTGGGCTCATACTTGGGCTATTCTAATGTTTACACTATAACTGTGGATTTTTCTTTAGGCTGAAGCCAGATGCAAAAGTTGTTCTTATGGTATGTTTCAACTTGCACAGATAGAAACCCTTGTACCTGATTATTTGATTACTAATATAGATGATTTGATTGCACAGAAATATGCCTGACTCAGTGGGCAATTACATACCAGTAAGTTGGTCTTCTGATTTTCTTATCACACTCTGGGAGAGAGATTACAAGAGTTATCAGCCCATAAACTCAAACTCAATCAGAGTCTGTTAGAATCTATGAAATGTGGTGGAAATAAACCCTAAGTATAAGCTTCAGTACTGTAGAGAAAGCTTTGCAGGAGTTCTTGCAGTGTGGATACTCAGACTCTCTGGCAAAGAAGCTGCAGGTGAATCACATGTACAGAGTCTCACCAGAATATGTGATCTGTGTTTTCATCAGATATCTTATAAATTTGAATTTTATTTGTTTCTTGATTTATTAGTGTTATGCTAAGTTCTTGTATTTTTTCCTGCTGATTAAGTTTTTCTTCCATCGGCTTAGATTTAATAATTGTCTTGGCTGTCTCCCTCTGTCAGCTCCCTACCTAGTTTTTTTTTTTTTACCTCAAACCCCAGAGCAGTACTTGTACCATATTTGCTTATTCTTTTTCCAAATACATAAACACCTCAATCCCAGTTTTTAATTTCCTATACGGAGCTCCCCCAGTCATTCCTTCTTTCTCTATATTAACCCTTGATTCTTGTAGCCTCTGTTTTCCCATATAAAATCTAATATATTGCTCTTTCTCTCAAAGATTCAGACAACCACATAGTGTTGTTCAATCAAAAACTAAACGTCCCTTTTCCCACATCTCTCACTTGAACCCATGAATATCCCCTCAAAACTCTTAGTACTTATCCTTCAACTCAACTAAAAGTACTCTAGTAGAATTAGAACCCACATCAAACTCATCTTTCATCTATCACTGTCCTGTTTATAAGCCTAACAGTTAGTATCTTACATTCCTCATTCTCCTAGTTCCATTTCTCCTACCTCTTTGCAGAACAATTACAAATAATAATAGTCATGGTGTGAATAAAGGACAGACGGGAGGAGTGTAGCTGCATGGACCATCATGTATTGTATGATTGAATCTGTGAGTGGTGCTATAACCAGAAGTATTTCAAAAAACCTAGAAGCACAGCCCAAATCACTTAAATAACAGTAGTAATACCTGCACTAAACTATAAGGCAGAAAATTATTCATGGATAGGAAACATCCAATTGAAAAATTTCCATGTGAATCAAAAACTCTCCTCGACTTTTCTAGTCCTCAACTTAAAGCATCCAAATATGGGAAGGGAGGAAGGGAGAGGGAGAGAGGGAGAGACAGAGAGAGATAGAGAGGGTGAAAGTCAGAGAGAGATAGAGAGAGAGGGTGAGAGACTGAGAGAGAAAGAGATAGGGAGAGAGAGAGAGGGAGAGAGAGAGAGAGAGAGAGAGAGAGAGAGAGAGAGAGAGAGAGAGAGAGAGAGAGAGATTTAGACATTTAAGCACGAGTGCAGTGGTAAGGTGACAGAAAATCCCTGAGTTCATCTAACACTCCCAAGGCAGACCAGGGGTGTGTTAGATGCTTACAGCAATCTAATTCAATGTGTCCATGATGAATTTCAGGAAAATAGGTTAAAAAAATAGAGGAGCTAAGAAAGACAGTTCAAAATTGGAATTCACCAAGGATACAGAATCCTCAAAATATATTTAAATATCAGAAATTAAACAAAAAATATGTAGAACACATAAACTTCAAAAACTATCAATGTGAAAATAATATCTGACATTGAGGACAAATGGGAATTACAATGTAGAGCACATAGAAACCAAAAAGGGAAGAAGAGAGGATTATCCAGCAGCTACTACCTGACAACAAGAAGACCAAATTTCTGTGTGTGCTGACACATCTCTGTAAGCTTAGCACTTGGGATACTGAGGCAGAAAGATCACAGCGAGTTCAAGGCCAGCCCGAGCTATACAGCAAGACCTTTCCCTACAAAAAAACAAAGAAAGAAAAAGAAACCAAAAGAGGAGACCAATTTAAGGTTAATCATGTTTATAGAAAAACTAGAAGACCACACAGATGAACATGTTTGTGGAAATCATGCAAGGAAAATTTCCAAATATGAGAAAAGAGGTTCAAATATAAATAAATTTTGTGCATAGAACCTCAAACAGTTATAAGAACAAAAAAGCTCACCACACCATATCCTTATTAAATTACCCAATATGCAGCCAGAAATCAGTATTCAGTTAGGCAGAGAAAAGCAGCAACAACAACAAATCACAAATAAAGTTAAACCCACTAGAATTAAAGCAGAGTTTAAAACACAAACCAAACAGGACAAAAGAGCTTGAAGTGAAATGTTGCAAACTCAAAAAGGAAATAACTCCCAATCCCATTTAACTGATCTAACAAAGGTATCTCTAAAGAGATGGAGAAATGAGGTATTTCCATGAAAAAGACTAATTCAAGAGATATATGAGTACTAAACCAACTCTAGAAAATATTTAAAGGGCTGGCAAGATAGCTCAGTAGACTAAGTACATGCTTAGGCAAGCAAAGGGACTGGAGTTTGATCCCCAGTGCCACACTGGCATGTGTGCTGAACTAGGGACTGAGTCTGGGTATGGTGGTGCATACCTGTAATCCAAGCACTCAGGAGACTGAAAACAGGAGAATCACTATGAGTCTGAGCTGCATAGTGAGACCCTTTACCAAATACATTAATTAAAAAGAAAAACAAAAACACAACTAAAGAATAATCTCAACAGAAAAAATGAAATAAACACAACTGAAAACTCACAGAGAATGATGAGTAGATAAACAAAAACAACAAAAATAAGTCAGGAAAAGAAAGCAAAGAGTCACCAACAGGTAAAACGTAATGTTCATAAATAAACAACATATTTCAATAATATCTTTCAATAGATGCAGTTCTCCAATTAAAAGTCACAGATCACCAGGGAGTTAGCTCAGTGGTATAAGTGCCTGCCTGGCAAGCACAAGGTTCTGAGTTCAGTCCCCAGTACTAAAAAAAAAATCACACATTGACAGACTGGATCCAACAGTTTTCTGGATTCCAGAAACTCTTATAATCCCAAAATATATTCAGAGATTAAAAACTGAATGAAAAACTCACATTGTTAGCAACTCTAATAGGAAACATTGTAAACATTGTAAACTAAAACTGATTACATGAGACAAAAATAATCACTGCATACTATTTAGGGGAAAAATTCGACAAGAAGAGATAACATTAATAAACATATATGAACTAAGTACTGGAGCACATATCCTCATAAAACAAAAAATACTGATAATGAAAGATCAATTAAACACCAACAATCATAGTTGGAGATTTTAACAATAAATAAACAACAACAGAAACCAATAAAGTGATGTCAGAGTAGGGCTGGGAGATAGCTTGGTAATCTGAGCATCTACCTAGAAAGTGAAAAGACCCCAGTTCAAGCCCTGGTTCTGCATGCCATGTAGGCCACCAAAACCAGGAAAACCAGGAGTGTGGTACATGCCTGTGATCCCAGCGCTAGCAAGGCTGAGCTAAAAGGATCACTATGAGTCCAGGCTGTGTCATGAGATGCTGCATCAAAAAAATAAAAGATTAAAAGAAGGTAATAGAGCTGAACCACAATCTCAAGCATATATACTGACTTAATAGATAAATACAAAGTATCATACTCCTGTACACCAAGCATATATTCTTTTAGCAGCACACTGTATGTTTTTTCCAAAATAGATCATATACTACTCCACAAAACCAGCTCAATTAAGTACAAAAGAATTGAAATTGCCTCATGTATACTATCAGAACATTGTGTATTGGAAATAGAAAACAATGACAAAAGCAAAATGGAAATTTTCTCCCTGAAAATTAACAATGTACTCCTAAACAACCGGTTATTCACAGAAAAGAATTGAAAACTTTATAGAAGTTAATGACAATGGTTGTACAACTCAGCAAAATCCCTTGGATGCTGTGAAAGCAGTCATAGCAGGAAAGGTCATTGCAATTGTTGCTCATACTAGGGTAGAGCAAGCCCAAATAAATAATCTAATGAGAAGCTGTAAGACACTAAACAAGAAGCCAGCCCTCAACTAAACTAAGGAGAAATTAGGTGAGAACAGAAATCTATGAAATTGAAACTGAAATAACTATAAAATTCAAAATTAAATAAAATAGATACCACCTTATCCAGACTCACAAAGAGAGAGAGAGCCAGAAAAGATTCACATTAATGCAATTAAAATAAAACATATGAAATAATAGCACACACTTTCAAAATCCAGAAGATAGAGCTACTTCAAAAAAACTATATTCCAGCATATTCAAAATTAGTGAAGAGGGACTAGTGGGATAGCTCAGTGACCTAAAGCACTTGCTTCGGCAAGTTTAGGCAAGTGCACAGGGATGACAGTTCTATCCCCCAGCACCACATCCATGCCAGCCCTGCCCCAAGGACAGCCTGAGCCTGCCACAAAAAAAAGAAGAAAAAAAAACATTTGAAGAAATGGACAGATTCCTAGACATACACAAACTACAAAAACTAACCCAAGAAGGAATAAATATGCTTAACAACCCAGTTAAAAGCAATGAAACTGGCAAAGTAATAAACTGTCAACTAAATATAAGCCCAATGACCTGGAGGATTCACTCATGATTCTGCTAAACTAGAACAGGGACGTAGCTCAGTAGCACTGTACCTGCCTAAATTCTGCAAGCATTTAAGGATGTTCCATCATCTACACTTCTCAAGCTCTTCAAAGAAATTGAAGGGGATGGAGGGCTCCCAAATTCACTTTTGCAAGCAAGCATTATCCTAATTCCCAAATCACATAAAGAGAGAACTAAAGTGGAGAAACATAGGTCAATATCTTTAATTAATATAGAAGCAAAAATCCTCAAAAAGATGATAGCGAATAGAATGATGCACATTATCAAAAAGATGAGATGCCATGATCAAGTACATTCCATCCTAGAGATGAAAGGATGATGTAACATATATAACTCAAAAAGTGCAACACTTCACATAAACAGGAACCAGTACAAAACCATATGATTATATGAGCAGATGGAGAAAAGACTTTTGACAGAGTCCAACATGCTTTCAAGATTGAAAAAAGAAAACTAAATAAAACAGGGATGGGGCTGGGGCGATGGCTCAGTGGAATGAGCGCTTCCCTGGCAAGCAGAAGGGCCTGAGTTCAATCCTGGTTCACCAAAAAGAAAAAGCAAATAAATAAATAAATAAAACAGGGATATAAGGACTATACCTGAGTATGATAAAGGCTATTTATGGCAAACCTATAGCCAACAACATACAAAATAAGACTAAAAGGATTGTCCTAAAAATCAAGAACAAGATGTCCGCTATCACCTCTTCTATTCAACATAGCACCTGAAATAATATCCAGAGGAATTAGGCAAGAGGAAGAAATAAAAAGGATACATATAGGAAAGGAAAAATTCAAATTAGTTGCATATGATATGATGCACTACAAAGAAGATACAAGAATTCAAAAAAACATTGCAGAATTAATAACTAACTTCAGCGAAGTAGCAAGATATAATACCATTACATGATTCATTAGCATTTATATGCTCAACAATGAACAGGATGAGGAGAAAATTATGAAAATGGTAACATTCAGGGTAGCTTTTAAAAATGCCACACCTGGCTCAGTGGACTAAGCACCTGCTTAGACAAGTGCAAGGACCAAGGTTTGATCCCCAGCACTCATGCAAATGGGTCCTGGCCCCACATGCACTGAGCCCCCCCCCCCCACAAGACTAGATATGGTAGCAGCAGCCTGTAATCCCAGTGCTGGGGAGCAAGACCCTATGCTAAATACATTTTTTCAAAGTACCAAGGAAGTGAAAGACATCCACAAGAAAATGAAAGTACTCTGAAGAAAGAGATTGAAGAGGATATAAGCAAATGAAAACCTGTCCCTTCCTTCTGTATAGGTAGAATAAGTATTGTTAAGGTGCCCATGCATCCAAAAATGTTATAAAGAATTAACACAGATCCAATCAAAATATCAACAAAATTCTTTGTAGTGGAGGTAGCATTCCTAAAATTCGTATGATGTCAGAAGAGATCCAGAGTAGCAGAAGTAATTTTGGGCAACAAGGGCAAAGCAGGAAGCATCAAAATTATTGTCCTCAAAGCTGTACTGCAAAGCAATAATGATAACAGCATGCTACTGGAACAAAAACAGATGAAAGATAAATATCAATGGAACAAAAATGAGATAAAAACTTATTCAGACACATTTAGGTATTTGGTTTTTGAAAAAGGAGTAAGAAGCATGTATTGGAGGGTAGATGTTCTATTCAACAGGTATTGGGAAAACTGGTTATCTCTTTGCAGAAAAGTGAAATGATCATTATCTCTCACTGTATCCTAAAACTAAATGATCTAAACATTAAATCAGGAACATTAAGCCCACTAGGATATAAACTACATGAAACACTTGAATATATGGTGTAAGAAGTGATTTCCTAAGCAGGACCTTCATCGCACAATAGAGAGCGGCAAGAATCAACAAATGAGATTATATTAGACTAAGAAGATTCTATACAGAAGGAGGATTGATCAATTGCATGAAGAAAACCTGAGGAGAGAGGAAAACATTGTGGAGCTATTCCTGAGAGAGAGGGCTAATATCCAGAAAATACAGAACATTTAAACAAATTAAACTAGCTAAAATTAAAGATCCAATAAAGAAATAGGCTAGAGAGATGAACAGCTAATTCACAGAAATAAATACAAATGATCAACAAATATTTGAAAAAAATGTTGCGCATCTCTAAACAATAGAAAAATGCAAACTAAAACAATATTATGGTTTTAATTTATTACCAACAGAATGTACTCATTAAAAATAATCAAACAATACCTAATGTTACCATGGCTGTGGTGAAAAAGGAACAAATCTTCATTGTTGATGGCTGTAGTCTTTTACAGCCATTATGGAAATTAGCACGGAGATTTCTGAAAGAATAGAAACTTCATCACTCAACTATTCCTTTACTAGGTATCTCCTTGAAGAACTTAAGTCACAATAAATGACACATGCTTACTAATGTTTATTTTAACAACCTTTACAATAGCAACATATTGGATGCTACCTGTAAACTCTTTAACAGATGACTGGATAAAGAAAATGTGTTTGGCATACAGAATGAACCATTACTTAGCTATTGGCAAATTTGTAACATTTGCAGAAAGGTGGATACATCTGGAAAATGCAATGTTGAATTAAAAACAGACACATAAGTTAAGCACCATATGGTATCTCTCATTTGAGCAAAACAAATTATAAATAAAATGATAAAGGATTTTAGTAGGAAGGGATAAGGAGATGGATCTTTTGCAATAAGGAAGTGGTTCAAGGGAATAAGTAAGAAGTAAGTAGGAGAGGAAGGGGACAGTAAAGGAATAATGATTTGACATGTACAGAACCTAGTAACTCTAGTGAATTTAATCATTATATCACCTAACATAAATTAGACAAATAACATCCTGACAATAAAAATGTACTAAGGAACTGGAGAATGGACAGACTAGGAAGTGGATTTGGAAATAAAAGAAAAGAAGAAACATATTGTTATATTAATATGCAGTCATTCTCCAAAATAATTATAAACTACGTGAACTGAAAACATGTAAAATAATTAAAATTTTATTTTAAAAAGAACAGAAAGGATGTGATGTAATTCACAGTGAAAACCACTTTCCTATTATAATGATTTTTTTAAAGGTGGAGACAATATCCATTTATTCTTATGTGTACAAAAGAATTGGTATTAAAAGTATTAAGTTGCAGTTTGTTAGCAACTAATTTAGAAAACATTGTGGAAAGGATCATATATATTACTTATTTCTCATCAAAAATGAAAAGTTGCAGGTGCCTTCACATATAGCTTTATTGTAGATATGGTTATTAATAGATTTAAAATTATTTAAATCCTGAACTCAAACACTCACTTATTATTTTTTTAAAGTGTATTTGCTACAAGGTCTCACTATACAGCTCTGACTTTTAGTGTTCCTCCTGTTTTCAGCCTCCCAGGCTCTGGGGTTACCGGTGTGCAACACCTCTGCCAGACTTCGTTGCCAGCTGAGTGGTGCCTGGGAGTGGGTCTCACGTGGCATTCAGTCCCAGGAACCAAACTCCAATCCCTGTGCTTGCCTAAGCTGGAGCTTACTACACTGAGTTATTTTACCTGCCCTCAAGACCTCACTTTTAAAGAAGAATACATAATTCAAAAATTTTCTTTCTAAAATTTCATAAACTCTTTCTATTTTCCACATAGCTTAAAACAAACAGCAAAATTAGAAATTTTTTTAATGAATTTAAGACAAGGTCTACAGGATATACATGGTCTCACTACGTAGATTGTACTCATATTAGTGATCCTCCTGTTTTCAGCCTCCCAAATGCTAGGATTACAGGCACGTGCCACAAAGCCCAGTTTCAACATGCACCAGGAGCGAGGCCAGTAGAGTGTGCCGGGAACCCCGGCTGCTGAGCTCAGCAGAGGCAGGCACTTTAAGCCACTGAGTTATCTGGCTGGCCCTTAAAAAGAACATTTGAGGGATCAGAAAGTGTGTACCATTCTGTCACACTGGAGCACGATTATACTATCCTTTACATTCCACAGAGATCAAAATATTTTTCACAAAAATCATTTTATAAAAGACCAATTTTCATGATTGCCATTAAAATTCAGTGTCAATCAAGAAAAATTTCATAGAAGGATCTGAATTTACCAGAATAGCCTCATTTAATGTCACTAACTTTTAGTTATCATTGGCATAATAGGCAGTTATAAATACAAACCTTTGCATGCTAGTAATTTCCAGTTTTCAACCAGATAAGAATAGTCATCCACAGTTTGCACATGGATGTTGTCTTTAAAGTGTCCTTCATCATCTTGGGATTTTATTCATTTATTTCATGCAAGGTTTTATTTTCTGTATCCTGTGTATATGTTTTGATAATATATTATTATTTCTGTAAAGCACATCCTCAAATACTTTTTGTTCACCTATATATTTTATCAATTATGAGTCATAGTAGTATTTTTCTGTGTACAATTCAAAACAAGAAATAATTTTTTTCACTTTTATGAGATCATGAATTTAATGTTTCTTACCTTCTAATCTTCTTATTGCAAAATATCAAGATATCCTAATCCCTATTTCTTTAACTAACAAGATTTTATTTCTTAAAGTTGCAGTTAACTCAATCTCTACCTTATAGAGCTTATAATTAAAATTTTGAACTTATTTACTGATTTTGAGTTTCTGCTCATCAATTTTCTCTTAGGTTTACAAATTTTCTTTTACTTTTTTATTTTCCTCATCTTTGAAAATTTATATTCATGGATTTTTTTCAATTTTACTATTGAGGATTTAGAAGTATCTCTTT
The DNA here is from genome assembly GCA_004027165.1 of Ctenomys sociabilis. Lineage (NCBI taxonomy): Eukaryota > Metazoa > Chordata > Mammalia > Rodentia > Ctenomyidae > Ctenomys > Ctenomys sociabilis. Next base: position 42,670 of record PVKA01007113.1, read on the forward strand.
ACTGCATTTACTCAGAAGTATTCTTTCCTTATAAGTATGCTTTGTAGTTGCTTCAACTAAGTATTGTTGTTGAAATTGCAGGATCTTGAGGGAGCTCAAATATATTCACAGATATACATATATGTGCATATATATATATACATGCTATATATATGTTCTATATATGTACATAAATATGTGTATATGATTAATGGAATTTTGTGTAAATATGTGCAAATTCACAAACCCAAATACATGAGCTATGTGTATTCACCTACATTTAAATATTAATGTATTGGAAGACACATGTTTTGATAAAAAAATATTATGAAAGTTTACATTTGAAAAATATAAGACACATCCCCACGAGTCCTCCATAAGATTCTCCCTCATTTGCTTATTGCCTTGTTCTCTCCACTTTCCAAAGCACTATGCTAAGTCATCTCATTTAACTTTACATGATGTGATTAAAAGATACCATGAATTTAGCTGCTGAATGTCATCCAAAGGAAAAGAAGGCTCATAGAAATATCCAATTGTGTCCTCCTCTGCCTTGTTCACTGGATGCTGTGCTGTGTGGCTTCTGACACACACCTACGATGAAAATGCTGTGGATGTTTTTATGAATGCACTGAGGCATTGGAGCCATTCACAGGAGGATTTTCAGAACTGTATCAGAAAGTGGCAGAAACAATGGTATAAGTGATTTCAAAGGTAGGACATATTTGTGAGCGGGATTCGTGCAAATAGGACTTCTATTGTAATGTTTTCTCTTAAATTTAAAAATTCACCATATTTCTTTATAACACTTTATAGGTATAGTACATGACAACATACATTTATTTAAGTTGATAATGATTCTTACCTTCATTTCCTTGGGAAGCTGAAGTTTAAAAAGTAGAAGGGAAGAAGAGGGAAATATAGTACCTATATTGATCTATAGGTACCAAGTTATACTTAAAGATAGAGAACGATTGGGTGTTATTGCACAGTAAGCTGAATAGAAATAACAATAATAAAGAATATATTTCATAAAGCTAGAAAATACATTAAAATTTTTACTATAAATAAATGATAAATATTTGAAGATAGATTTATGTAACTTTAAATGCTACATGTTTACACACTTTGAAATGTGTTAATTGGTACAGTTTTTATGTTTCTAATGTAATAGTTAAAAATAAATTTTATTCATATGAAAAATCAGTAAACTTATAAGATATTCTGATATGTAATAAAAAAGTTTGAGGCCTAAGTATAATAATAGGTAGCCTCTCTCTCTAATTGTGGTTTTTCAGTTTAAATTCCATGTGGTTGAGTCTGCCACTGAAACATTTTGATAAACATTTTGTATTAGCACTATGAAATACTTCAAATTGACAAATGCTATATTTTTCTATATTTGTGCTGCTATGATTGTTTTAAAGTTAAAACTTTAAAAATCATACATAATCACATAAGAATTTGTTTCTAGAGGGTCTTTCCATCATATTGTTAACTCTCAGTATATTTGTGTACCAGAATTAAATTTGAATGTCCTTAAATGTGCTCATTGCTTTGTTCTACCCTATCTGTGCTGGCCACCCTATTTGTACCTTCTGCAAAACTATTTCTGGTTGCATATTCTTTTTTGGATATAGCTGATTAAATTACAGACTCTTAATCTGAATCCCTTGACTACTGTCAAAACATATTTGTGTCAAGGTTTCAATCGCTGTCATCATTTGAGAAGTCTTGATTAGCTCACTTTGAAGATTTTCTTTCTATAATGAGAGCATTCCTCACCATCCTGACCTTTCAGATCACAAACATCAAGTCTAATACTCCAGAAATTCATCTTTTAATGAATATACTGTTGTCATTGCTTACCATCTCATATTTAAAATCTCAAATGTGATACTTTTATTGGCCAATTTCCCTCCAATTAATTTTTATAAGCAGATGGTGCAAGATAAATAATGCAATTACTTACAATTTTGTTTATTATTGATAAATCGGGATTTAGTTCCTAAAAGTATTATGTGACGTGTCAATGTATGTGTTGTGGTACAAACTATATGTAATTATGGAGTATAGAGTACATACTCATGAGTTTACTGTAAAATGAATAAAAATTGGTAATATTTGAAACTAGTCATTTTCAATGGGGCCTCCATACCCCATTGGCTGACCTTACCTAGAAAAAAAAACAACTCACCATTCTGGGATTTGTGCTTTCTTACTTTTTTCTTTTTATCTGAATCATAAGCTATACCCTCATACATTATGTCATTTAATTTTCATATCTTTGATATTGTTTAAATGATTTGATGTATTTTTCTGCTTTAGACTTAAGCTGTCTTAATATATATTAGAAATGTTTGCATCCACTTGTATACATTAAATGAATAAAGGTAAATTTGGGAAACAGGAGATTTGAGAAATCTAAACGTTAATTATAATTACAATATTCAAAGAAAACAAAAATACACTAACTTGAGACATATGTATCTTTGATGTAAAGTTAAATTGGTGATAAACAAGAATAGTAGAAAAAGGGCCTCCAAGTATTCTGTTCTATAATAAATGATGAGAATATTTTCAAAATTATCAAAATTTTTTTTAAAGAATTGTACGAAGTACTGAAAAACTTTTAATACTCTGGAAATACTCACTGAAGAAAAGAGCTGCATCTAGAACATCTAGAACAGCAACACATGTGACATTTTAAGTTGCTGTTTCAATATATCTCACACTGATTCCATGGTATCTCTGAAAACAAAGAGTTATACTGTGGTTCAAACTAGCATTGTAGGAGCCACTTGAAAGGTCCCAGTAGGGGTGGGACTCTTTCAAAGTCTTATATTCAGAGCAAAGTCATCATATGACCTTTATGAGGGTTCCTTGGAAAATCTCGTTTGTGAGTCATGTCTTTCTTATGCTTAGTAATTTGTTGCCTTGAGTGGCATAGACATTCCTAGGAGAACACTTATCAACACTAAAAGCAAACAGACAAGAAAAAAAATGAAAGAATTTAAGAAAAAATAAGACAGAAACTCACTTGGGAAATAAAAATCAGTATAGAGAATAAAGTAAAATGTATCATGTCTTAAAAAGAATTGAGAAAATAAAAATTTTTAGCATGAAAAGAAATAAAACAGCTCTCAGGATGAAACCCAACACAGCCCTGTGAGTGACAGCTTTCTCTGTGCTTTCAGGACCTCTACAGACCCGCCCAAGCCCAGACTCTGGGAGTGTGTGGGAGAGCTTCTGCACTCCCCTGCCCCCGCTGGACCTCTCCAGACCAAACCCAGGCCGGCCCAATGAGCAAGAACTTACTCAGCACTCTCTGGACACCTCCAGACATGCCCAAATTCAGGCCCTGCGAGAGTGTGGGAGAGCTTCTGCACTCCCTTTGGACCTCTCCAGACGAAGCCCAGGTCTGCATAAAGGCCTGGGGTGAAACTCTCCAGCTGAAGTCCCTGCAGAGAGACTAGGGGCCAAAACTCCCAGCTAAACCAGGTGAAGAATATCTTGCCAGAGTGGCAGAACAGGCTCACCTCCAAAGATTGTAGCAGGAAGGAGGTGAACACAGTAGCCAGACCCAAGCCAGGCGCAACAGGATGAATTCAAACTTAGTATATCTGTACCCGAATGTTAGTATGTGCTAAGGTTATAACTGCACCAAAGCCTACACCAAAGGTCAAAGGACAGTGCTGTGCAAAATAACAAAAAGAAGGAGCAAAATGCAATCTCAGATCCCGAGCCCACACAGAACAAGTGCAGAGGACACCGTCACAGCTGAAATGTCTGAATTAATAGCATATGAAACAAAGAAACAACAGCAGAAAGGTATAGAGGAACTCAGATTAGAATTAATCTCTGAAATAAAAAAAGACTCAAGTAAACATCTTCTGACATTGCCCGTGCTACAGACAACCCACTACTATTATGGACTACTGGACTATATGGGAATATTTTGCTGAATTCATACACCTACAATATTTAAATGGCAATGGAATACCCTTCTCTGACAAATCTAAACTGAAGCACCATTTTGTATCTGTATATTCAAAATAGGTAGAACAGATATATAGCTATATTCTCTTGATTTAATGAATGGAAAGAATTGTTCTAATAGTGTTTGTGGAAACATGTCTGCATCTTGTACAATGAATAACCACTAAGACAACAATATGCAACGTATTAATTATTGAGACTGTCCTACTAATCGATTTTGAAACTGTCTCATTACTATTTGCTTCTCAATAAAATTATCAGTAAAACGAATTAAAACATTGAAGATAAATTCCTAGAGAATACCACCAAATCCAACACCTATATAATAGGCATTCACAGTTTTAATTAATTATATAAATTTATTGTTATAATCCACAGTTCAAGTACCCCTAAATGAATTAAAGTAAAAGACTTGAAACTGTGTAGAAATAGAAAAATATATACTAGAAGTTTAGTTGTAAATAAGCAATGCCAAATAATATCCTCTAGGAAAAGGAAAGTATTTAGAATGTAAACAAAACAACTAAAACACCTATATAATCTGAATTTACAGATATTTTGCTAGTGATACTGATTTCCTAAAAACAAAAGAGAAACAGAAGACCTTCAAGGATTCAAATATATGAATCTCTAATTTTATTTACAGATCTGTATACTAGAAATATAAAGACTGTGAATGAATTAACAATATGTAAGAACATAAGATACATTGCTATTATAAGCACTTATTGAATAATATACTGGTAAATGACATTTCAAGAAACAAATATAATACAGTGTTTATAGAATGAAAATACTGTTGTTTTTAGGAACCCTACATTTAAAGATCTAACAAATTAAGAAAAAATGGTAAAATTAGAACATTATAGCGATTAAAATGAGTTTATGAATCAAGCAATGATCATTAGTAGTTAAGAAACAAAAAAATAAAATAAAACCAGATGTGAGGCACATCTGGGAAACTCCACAGAAAATGTAATTTAACTTTTATTTTTCAGCAAAATATTACAAATGAATAAGTGAGAATAATATAGATGTCTGTATCCTTACAAAAAGTAGTATCCTTAAAAACTGGATATAGACATAATATTTATCAATTTTTCATTAAATGAAAGAACACATAAAATACTAAATAAAACCATTCAAATAACTCCTTCCATATTTCCTATGATTAATATACTACAGGATGAACTCTTCCTGAAACAAAAGAGTAGTTTACTAAGAAAAATATTCCAGAAGGTCACAAATATATTGGATAAAAATCTGGAGGAAAAACAAGAAAATGAAAAAAAAATTGACAGAAGTTAATTCAATGGCAACATATGAGAATCTCATTAAAGCATCCTATTAGTCACCTGTTATGTTCTTATTCCCCTGGGTGTAGTGAGCACACAATTCCAGAGCTTAAAAGTAGATGAAGCAAATCTTTAGAAAATATTCTTCCTGGAAAAACTCTACTTTTTTATTTAGTATCAATTCTTTTTCTGTTTTCTTGGAAAAAGGCAAAGACAATATCAATCAAAGCCACACTGTAAAAGAAACAAAGTGAAATTCAGTGGGAACATACCTTATCCTGTAAGATGCTCCAGGGAAGGGAATGTCTCTCCTGTGGTGCCTGCCCCACAATGATTCATCAACTGACACAGATAATCTCTCATCAAGGATTTGCCTATCCCAAAGCATCACACTGGAGGAGACCTACTGTGTCCTCACTCTTGCCAATAACAAATTCAGCCCTCAGAATGAAAAGAAAACAGTCTGAAGAAATATAAGTCCCACTCTGACTCCAACGCGTAGTGTGTCATGGAGTATACATGGTCAGGTTTAGAGGAGAAGAGAGTTAGAAGAAAAGCAAAAGCAGTGTGGGAGCACAAGATTAGGACCCTGAAGCTTGTACAATTTTAGTTGGGCTGTGGACTGAGAGGACAGTCTCTGGACATGGGTGAGGAGGGGTGGTTAACTGGAGAGTGGTGACAATGAGGGAGTCAAGAATGGAAGAAGGTGTGAAAAAATAGCACAGAACACAGACAATCTGAGATATGTTGCGTGTCCCCTTGCCCCACATTTAGTAGTGCCTTATATCTAAAATCTCGGACCAGAAGATAGATCAGCAGAATATGCACTTGCCTGGCAAGTACAGGGTCCTGAGTTCAATCCCTGGTACCACAAAATAAATAAATAAAATGAAATAAAATACTTAACTGAAGAGGAGTGAGGAAACATAAATCCAGGATGCTCAGAAATTCAAGGACAAATATTGAAGGTTTGGTGAAAATACATTGATACTAGTATAGAAATCTGATAATGTTGAAAAAGATACTAAAAGAGGGAGCTGGGGAGATAGCTCAGTGGAATAAGCACTTTCCTGGCAAGCACAAGGGCCTGAGTTCGATTCCCTGGTTATACACACACACACACACACACAAAAGATACTAAAAGAGCAAAGTAGACAAGTCTTGACAAAACTGCATTTTTGACGTGTTATCAGATTTTAGATCTTTCTATAACTTTGGAATGAGATTAGATTTCTTAGAGGATTAAGAGAAAACAGCAATTAAATATTTAAATGTAGTATCTGAAAGCTATTTTCTACTTTCATATATTTGTATATATGACAATGAAAGGTATCCTTTCTGCTTCCTTTCTTTATTCTAAATTGTAATAAAATGGCAGAAAGTCTAGGTAAATTCCTTTAAATAGATTAATGTACAAAATCTGCTCATAATGTTCTTCATATACTGCAAGCAAGGAATATTGAGTGATAGTTTGTTTTTCCACTGGTGTCATTTGTGTGTTAGTCTTGTTATATAATGACATATGTTTGTTCTTGTATCATAAATTCATGCAGACTTACTACTTAGGAGCTAATTATGAGTAAAGTAATTGATAATAGCTAGGAGGCATAGAAGAGTAGCATCCAAGTGTTTCTGGTCAACCTTCTATATTATTTTTTTAAAAAACCAAATAAATATGTTCTGGATCCTAGTCTGAGTCATAAAAAGCAGTGCTCAATGGAGTACAAATAGGAAGCTTTATGTGGAAACACATTTAAGTTAATAATACTCGAGCTTTGGCAAAGACTACTCAATATTTTACTGGCTTCAGGGTCCAAAGCTGTGCTTGGAAATAAGAAAAATGGAGCATTGCATGTTACCACAACAAGGAAAAGATAAAATCCACAAACTTGTGTGGAAATGAAAGAAATGAAATACAATACTTTGACCTAAACACTAATGTGCTTGTTTTCTTTTTAAATTTGTTTATGAATAGTTCATTTTGGAATAGCATAACACTATCAATGTCAGTCTCTTTTGTCATTTGTATAAACACTCTCAAGTATATCTTTGGCTTTTATTGCAAGAAGTCCTACCTCCAATTTCATTTCAATAATAGTTGTACAACTTCCTCTAAAATTTTAAACTGCCATACTGCATAGTTTTGCCTCATTCCTAAAATAAAGAAATGGTTCTGTTGTGGACCCTGATAAATTCAGTGTCAAAAGTAAGTAGAAATCAGTTCATGTGAAAAAATTTTTATAGGAGCATGGGAGCAACAAAACCTCTCCAAAAATATATTCTTTCCTTACACATGAGCATTTCCCTTCCTTTTGAAAGCATTCCATTCCTCAGCAAACTCCCCACGAACATGAGAAATCTCGTGTTGAAAGGTTCATGCCACACACACATATCAGTGGTGAATGCTTCTGAGGTCATCTTCTTCATTAAGGCTGCAGCAGTGACATCCAGTGTACGTCATGGCCTCCCTATGAAACTGGGTCCAGACAGATCTTCCTGCTTTAGCCTCCCAAGCCAGAACTGCAGTTATCCTCCACTGTATCCAGCAAAATACTACTTTTATTTCCCCATACTGTCATGTCACAGAGAAACAATTTACTGTCTCATCTGTGGCATTACCATTGATTGCAGGGTTACATTTTTAAGTCCAGTTCTAAGCCTAATATCAATCAGGAATAGATCAGCAGATTAAAGCACCTGCAAGGCCAGCCCCATCCCCAGAGCTTGCTGAGAAGGCACTTGAGACTCGGCGTGGTACCACACACCTATAATCCCATCTCTTGGGAGGCTGAAAACAGGTGGATCACTATGAGTAAGATCCTGAACACCCTGTATACCATATATATATGGCAATAAAAGAGTTGTCTTTATCAACAAGTTAAGACTAGTAATGTAAATATTTAGATACAACTAACAATAAACCAATACAACAATGAACAACATATTTTGGATGCAATTTTTCTCTACTTTCAAAGGTGCTAGACAAGAGATTTTTCTATAAATTGAGGATATATGTGTCTGAGAGCAGGTGTTGAGACCTTGGTAAGTTGTCAGGTGTTTGCAAAGTAATTCCTTCATTTAAATTGTATGTGTTATTTTAAAATTATTTCTCCCAAATGAATAATAGAACAATTTCATAGATTGCCAGAGATAGAATTCTTTTTTAAAAATGTATTTAGTACAGGGTCAACAGGGTCTACAGCATTTCACTACACAGATTGGACTCCTAGTGATCCTCCTATTTTCAACCTCCAGAGCACTGAGATCGCAGGCACACGTCACCATGCCCAGTCTCAATGGCCTTCTCAGTACACACTCGGGGGGGCCAGCAAGGCACACCAAGGATTGAACCTGGGCTGCTGTGCTCTGCCTAACCAGGTGCTTCAGTCCACTGAGCTTTCTGGTAGGCCCTAGAGATATAAATTCTTAAAATATTCAAATTAAATATTTAAAATTGAAAACTATAAATTTTATTAGTGTTCTAATATCATGAAACACATAGAGATAGATATGCCAATCCCTAAATTAACTCAGGTAGAGTATAGAGAAGACTTTTTACATCGGGGTTTTTGGTTCACTTTTTATGTTTTATATCACTGTATCATCACAATTATACTTTCACACATGAATAACCCTAAATTTGGGGAACACACAAAGACTCAAGTTTGAAGTATGTATAGGAGTGAGCATTGTTATCTGAGTCCTGGTTGCTTAAACTAGCAAATAACAGTATCTCCAAATCCAAAATATTTTTAGAAGGTCTCAATACTTTTCTTACTAAGCCAGCTTTTTGAATACCACAGTAGTTTATACTCTGAAAAATCAACATATTTTGGCCCACCTTGGATATTAACTACATTTTGGGTCAGTTTCCTATTTTTTCTGAAATCTGTTACTATATTTCTAAAGTATCCAGAAAATGGAATGCAATTCAGAAACTGTTAGGGAGATTAAATGATCTAGTGCACATATCTTTCCAAAAAGGGCCCAGTCTCATGGTAGATGACAGTGTATAAGACTTACTCTTAGTTTTCATTTCTAGCATCGTCATCATATCACAAATTTAAGGCTGTGATGTCTCAAGTCATCACAGTGCTATTTTTAAATGCTCCATTACTTTCCAGTTTTGACCCAATCAGCGACTTGTGAGCATTCCTTTAACTTTTAATGTTTTGTGACATTTTTTTGACCCTGTATATGCGCTTGCATTTTCTGACCATAAATCATCTATATCTGTGAGAAGCCACTCATCAGCCAAGGGCTCATTGCTTTTCCACTTCCCCAAGGTTCCTCTTATTTCCCAGGATTAGAGCTGGTATCGCCTGAGACCATGTAGATAGTTCAATAAACTGCTTTAAAAAACAATCCTGCCCTTCTTTTACAAGCCGATCTCTGGCCTTCATTTCTACACAGTTGTTATCCCAATCAATACTGGTATCTAAGTAATTAAAGGCTTCCAGGTTGAGTTTTGGCCTTCTCGCAGGTTCTCCTTATCTACAAAAACACTGCCTTTTGCTTTTGCTGCAGCTGTCCTTGACTTCTCCTGCTGCAACCCACAATTCTGTTGCTATTTTTTATTTCAAATTGACTGCTTTGTCAAATGTACTATTCAAATGATCTTTGCTCATACAATCATGGCTGTGACTGAACCTAAAAATATTGGACAATGCCATTTGATTTGTATTTTTATCTTAGTACTAAGCTAAATTTTCTCAACTCATTGTAAATCTCTTTTGGATAAATGCATTCCTTCTTATTGAATTATTATTATTTGTTAGCATTCTGAGAATGAGGGCTTGGAAAACACTTTCCAGGTTGAGAATTTCCTACTTTAACTCTACCTCTCCACCTGGAGCACAGCACCTACATAACAAATGTAAATTCAGTCAAGAAAAGGCATGGCTGCCTATATGTATGTGAAATTACATAAACCCTGATGTACCAAAAAATAAGCTAGCTTACTTTACATCTAGAGGCTAGCAAGCACTCTGTTGTTGTACTGAGATAGTAAGAAGACTTCTGCTTTAGAAGTCATGAAAGAAACTGAAAAATACTTGGGATGTATTTTCTCAGACATCTCCACTCACTGAGGCTGGGAGAGTTCTGTAAATTTTGCTAGGTGGCATAAAATTTGATTGGATTTTACAGAAGCCCCAGTGCTCTTTTCATGAAATCTTTCCCCAGGGTCTTGTCAAAAAGCCACAGGCAGAATGAATGGGAGAGAACATTTTAAGAAGAAAATGAAACATAGAAATTGAAACAGCAGAGCAGTTAAGGGGAAGATTAAGTTTTAGGCAATCATGTAACCAAACAAAGACATCAAGTTTGACTCAGCAATGGTGTTGTCAATAGTTTCTCCACACTACCAATCATACATCAATACTTACTACTACTAAGCATCACCACCAACAATGACAGCTATCACAAACTAATTACTGTAAACTGCAGCAGCTAATGGAAACTAGTTTTGGTCAGGAGAAAGTCATGTGACAATAGAGACAAGAGTTAGAAAACTAGAACACAGACAGGAAGCCCAAAGACAGAAAGTCAGAGGAGAAGAATTCAGGGAGAAAAGGGGAAGTTCCAAATTCTAAGAACCAGAGATAAGTTCTAGTGCTATCAAGGCAACCAAACTGAGAAGATAATGTTCAATAAGCTTTCAAAGAAGATATGTGGTTATAGGTATGTCTTTCCAAAAACAAAATAATTCAGAAAATAGCATCACCCGAAATACTGTGACCATGTAAGTAATGGCACATTAAAAACATAAATTATTTGTTTTTACCATGAAATAGCTCCAAAATAACAGAGTGGGCAAACAGTCACAAAGACTACTTTAATGGTTTACATTCACAAATATTTATATTTTTGATAGATTGTGTGACCTTCTGAAAGTCACAGCACTGAGCAGCCATCTCCAGCAGAATGACCTAGACAACCAGCCTGCAACTAAAACCAAAAGTCCTTTCACTAATACCAATGGACATGGATTTATTTTTTCAAAGGAAACTACATGAACCTAACAAAGAGTTAAAATAATCTGCTTTGGGTGAGTGTAAATTTTCCAGTTCCAACCTCAACAATCTGAAAACTGCCCAGGTAATTGAACATACTATGGAGGAGAAAAAAATAAAAAGAAAAAAATCAATAAGAGATTATATAATTATATTTCTTATCTTCCAGTGCTGAAGCTATCCATAGAAACTCTAGTGATCAGAAGACATCCAACCTTGACAAGGTTAGCATGGATTTGCTGTAGAGTGGTTTGTGATTTTTAAAGTATTATTATGATGTTCATCATCATTATGGAGTTGTAGCATGTACCTTTTAATTTGGTTGTCAAGGGAGACAGGGAGCAATAATTAAGGCTAAAAGATGGAGAATGGAAGCCTTATTAAAGGATATATTGAAGATGGGAATTTGATCTGAGAATTAGATTCTGATGAGAGTTGCTAATGCAGCTGTGTCAGTCTTGAGTGACAGAGCCACCAAGCAGGCAATTACAGCGACAGGCGTCCCCCCTAATCTTCACAATCCAAACTCACAGTCACATCCACTCAAATTAATTTTTTTGAAACCTGCACATTTATCACTTCACCAAAGTGGAAATTCGTTGTTTATTGTGCACAAGAAATATTTTTAGGGGAGCAAATAGCAGTGGAATCTGTCCTGCATGTCTGGTTTCATTTTTCCTTTTTAACTCATAAAATTAATAATGAGATGAATCTGAAGACTTCTACCTTTATGAAAGCTGATTGATCCTCAGTAGACAAGCACTGTTATGATTATCACTGGGAAGGTCAAAAGAAAACATGTAAAACTCACAGCTGATTGAGAGATTCCCTACTTTGGCAAAGGATTTTGTGCATGGGGAAGGAGAGCGGGCTTAAGTTGTGCAATATTATAAATGAGAAATCTGTCTTCCTTGCATTGCTGAAACTGAAATTTTTTGGAAGGATTTTAAAGAACTTCAGACATAGTTATTTCAAGATGTCTGTTGAGTAGAGATAGCAATAGTTCATTACCATGCAGACTGAAAACCTATTTTAAGGAGTACTTTGCTGCACAAAGATTAATTTACTACATCATATTTTTTCCTTCCAGTAACACTAATATAAATAATTGTTGCACCTTAAATTGGTATTATATTTTGATAGCCTAGTTTTTAATATACAAAGAACTGTTCAGCAGGAGGGGTTAGAAAAATGGAAAGACCGAAATAAGAGATTTTTGGAAACAGCTCTTAATTTAAATTCTATTTATTGTTCTGATAGAATGTAGTGCTAAAGATGTTTCATTACATTAAAAATGATGAAACCATAGTTGTTTTGCAAATAAGTTTTAAATTTATTGTTATTTAGATATGACAGAGTAGAAAAACTCACATTAATTAAAAGTACATTTTCAAATTCTATTAGTAATATATTATTTCCTCATAGCTATATCTAATATTTCCTCTTAGCTATTTCTAATATTTTCATAAAGTTATTAACTAATGAATGTTAATAATGTCACCACACAAAATATGAGCCAACAGATAGGATCTGTAGATAATGGAAGAAAAAATAAATATGTGCTTAATACATTAAAAAATTTGGATTGAGGAAAATATATGTAGCTGAATATGCAATACACAGTATGTGATTTATGAAGTCTAATATTGAACAACATGAAAATATGATCTAAGGATATAGTAATTTAAACCAGAATCACAGAGTGTTCATATTTGGTATCATAGACATGGATGTGAGTATGCCTCAGACAGGAAAGAAACAGAAATGAGCAATCAAGAGAAAGAAAATACATTTTAAGTTTTCAAGTAATGTGCTTTTGAGGCAGTGATAAAAGTATTTAAACTTACATATAAACTGTTGTACGCTAAGATACACTTGTGGTTGCTCTGCCCATTGATGCAGTGCATCTTTTTGTGAAAAACAAGATATCTTGAAAAAAGCTGCTAAAATTACCTTTTCTTTTCTGTCATTTTTAATATGGTGAGCCCATTTCATTTCATACAAAATTCGAATGACAATACTTAATATATTGCTGTATTCAACGTCAGATCCACTGTACATTATCAGGAATGAAAATGTTACACAGGATTGGAGCCGGTACAGGGAGTCAGTGCTGTGAGTGGTGTTCTTCTGAAGAAAGTCACCAATTATGCTCCACACCATGTCATCCCACAGCATGGATGGTCCCTCACCAGCTTTCCAGAATTGCCAGCCCAGTAAGGCCAGAGCCCAAGGCACAACTTCTCATGTCCCTGCCTCTCCATTTATGGTCACCATCTGTCTGGAAAGCTTTCTATACAATGTCTTTAGTGGAAATGTGTCCTCTGCATTGCTGTTGAACTAGTGATCCTGTACAACCCCAGAGGCCAGGTATTTATCAAAAGTATCACATGGGAAAATATATTACATGCACACTTAACTATGGGTTAATTGATTGTGATTTGTTAAGCTTTGTCATGGCAACTAATCAATCAGTACATGGAAGACAAAGACAGTGTACAAATGATGGTAAATTTGATGTTGTTAGCTCCCGATGTGACAAGTTTTCTATCATTTTTCTTTCATAATGTATTATTAGTTTTAGAAAAAGGTCTACAGGGTGTTCAGGATCTCATTGCTAGATTGGACTTGGAGTAATTGCCTGCTTACAGCTTCCAAAGAGCTGGGATTACAGGTGCATTCCACTACACCCAGTCTCAATTGCCATCTCAGCTCACCTGGGGGGTAGGGCTGACATGGCAGGCCAGGGGATTGAACCCTTGGTCCTTGCATCAGCCTAAGCAGACACTTTAATCCACTGAGCTATTTGGCTGGCCCTCAATAATGTATTTTTTTTTACTAGTAGACATTTGTGCTACACAATAAGTATATTCACCATGGGGAATTTGTATGTGTACATAACACATCTCATTCCTCTTTATTTACTCTCCCCTCCACACCTTCCTCTCTTTCTCTATTCCTAGTTCCCCTTCTCACCCACAAAAGCTTCCTAAAATCTACTTGCATTTTGTTTTTTAATTTACTTATACAATGTCTCTAATATAAAAAAAATCATTATTTAGCTTTTCTGTTTCATTTCACTGAGCATTATGATCACAAGGCTTATCTATTTGCCTACAAATGACTCAAATTTGTCCTTCTTTTTGATTCAGATTTATCATATATATTATTCCATCCATCTGTTGATAGACATATGGGACTTTTTCAAGATATATTTATAAGATGTTTATTATTCATTCTGTTGCTGCTATAAACATACATGTGCACATATCACTATAATCTGATATCTTTAATTATTTTAAGAAGATACATAGAAAGGGAATTGCTATGTACTGTGCTTTTATAGGGGTAGTAATTTAAAGAGCAGTATGTTGACACTCAGGAGACAAATGTTCCTAAATACTGTCAATTACCTGCTGTAATATTTTGCCATATTTGTAAAGCACAGAATGATTGTCTCTGTTATCTATGCCTTCTCTTTCTCTATATTGTATTTTCTTCTGTTTGTCCAGTTAGAAAACATGCATCAATGCAAGCTGCGTACCTAGGCAAAATGGAAATGATTGCCAGCAGGACAGAATATTTACTGGCTCCATTAGTGCAAATAGATACAAAATAAAGAAAGGTATCGAGAGATGGGTAGAGGTGGTGGGAAGAAAAGAGATGTGTCTTAATTTCTTTTCTCTGATTGCTGGTACAAATACCTGGCGCTCACAATAGAGACGGAAAGGCTTATTTCACTTACAGTTCCTGAAGGTTTCAAGACACTGGAGGAGAGGCTGAGGCCCTTCTGTATCCAGGATGACCCTCTTCATGTGTCTGAGAAAGTGCAGATATGACATTTTTCTTCTTGGATCTTGTTTTCATTTATTACCCCCCCCCTTTTTTTTTTTTAAAACAAACGTTTACTTGAGAGACAGTATAGCAGTAATTGACAGGACATTAGAAGCAGTACATATTTAGAAGAGCAGAATGACAGGCATTCCAAGCATGGCCCTAGTATTGCACATTGCTATCTTCAGTGCAGTTACTTTGTTCATGGATATCAGGATATAAAGTTAGTCAGGGTGAGAATCCTACCAGCTAACTGCTAGTTTCAAAACCTGCTGAAGAGCCTCAGGATCATTGGACAATGCTGTATATGGTTAGATTTCTAAGTTTCTGTGTAAAAATATGTAATATCTTTCCAATTTTTTATTTTATTTTTCTTCACATTGTGTAGAAAGTTTAACATATCCATACTTGATGGAAAATACCTATTCCACGTTATGTATAAAATGCTTGATATTCAGACACATAGTGAGGTTAAGCTCAACTGCCTATTCTATAGGGTTATCACATTAAGCTTCTCTTCTGGAGGGTTAACAAGCTTACAGACCAAAAATTAGAGAAAAAGAAGGGCTACAAAGATAGCCAATATTTTGGCCCTAGCCCTTCAAGGTCAGTGAGGATTCAGAAAATAAGAGAACTTGTACTGTAATATCCTTTAACTTAGTGGTGTCCCAAATCTTCTGATCAAGGAGATTTGGGGGACACAGAGGAAATGCATCAACAATTTATAATGTGCATAAGGAGAGTGACCTAGAGAGAAAACATTTTCTCAGGCTTTCACAGGCAGCAAACTGGTCAAGCAATTGCTGTGACTCATCCACATGACTGAACTAACAAAGAATCTACAAACTGCAGTACAGGGTTACAGAGTAAATTCTAAGGGGATTTGACTGACCTTGTCAAATATAAAAGTTACATTTCTTGTTATATAGATCTTGCTTTATCTTGGTCTTAATCATCCAACAGAAAAGTATAAAAATGAGGTATAAAAAGTAAAGCCATATTAATATGCTGAGCTGTAAAAGGTGCAAGTCAACAGCTTCTGACCTTGCCAGTCCTATGGAAAGTCCACTACTATTTTGGACTACTGGACTATATTGGATTCTTTCACTAGATTCACATACTTACGATATTTGAATGGCAATGGAATACACGTACCTAACAAAACTAAACAAAAAAATGGGATACAAATGAAGGACCGTTTTGTATCTGTATATACAAAATAGTTAAGATAGCTATACAGCTACTTTCTCTTAATTCAATGACAGGATTTGCACTGATGCTGTTTTGACAAAATATCATGTCTGCATCTTTTACTACGAATACAACAGTATACAATGTATTAATTATTGAAACTGTCCTACTAAACTGTTTGAAGCTGACCCATTGATATTTGTTTCTCAATAAAATTAATTAAAAAAAAGAAAGCACAGGCTATCCAGTTTAATCGTTTGCAGCTCTGTGGTCTCACCCTCTGGCCCTGTCCTGGTCCTCTGGCATAATTATGCCTCTATAAACTTTGTGTCTAAGTAAAATCTTATCAGCAGTCACATCTCAGTAACAATCACCCTTCCTATTAATAGAAAGAAGACTCCTTTCATTATGACCTAAAGTATTCTGGGAAATTACACACCAGTGAAACTGCTATGATGAATGGGACTTATAAATATATTTCTGTGTTCAGAATCATGATGTTTATTTGTCTGCTTCTAAGCTACTTTCCATCCGGGACAATAATTCTCACCTCTGGAAATTATAAAATGGTTTGAAAATTCTTAGTCACTTTTACAAATTTTATTCATTGAAACATGTCTAAATCTTGATGTAATTCATAGGTAGCAGAAAGTCTAAATGTGAACTTTGAAGACAAAATAGATCAAACAGATCTTTTGCTTCAAATATTTGGATGAAAATCAATTCAGCATGTGTTTTCTTCAAGGAAGGGCAGAGTAGCATTCATGGCACATGTAAGTCAAAGCTATAAAGCCCAAGTCTCAATTCTGCTTACTACAATGAGATGAAAAAGTGACTTATGTGTTTATGTGAAAGCTAGAATGTTATACATAAAATGTACTAATCAACTTGGTTAAACGAGTTTCAAGATTGAAAGACAGAGTTTTGCCACTGCATTTTTGGGACCCTTTACACCCCGCTCTCTCACTGTCTTGGGAAACCTCCAGCTCTTCTATTTGGACCAAGCTCAGGCCCAGTGAGTATGGGGGTGAAATCCTGTGCTCCCCTGCAATGGTGGATCGAGTCCAGGCCATCCCCTGAGTGAGACTTGACACAGTATTCTCAGGACCCTTTCCACCTTGCTCTCTGGGGAAACCTCCACCCCTCCCATCCAATCCTAGCCCAGGTCCAGCTAGTGTGTGGGAGAAGTTCTGTACTCCCCTGTTCTTTTGCAGTACCCTTTGGAACAGGGGCACAACTGAGGAGCGCCACAGGTTCACTGTTGTGCTAGAGGCACACAACAGGTTCACATCCAAGGGCTACAGCAGAAAGGAGTTTAACACAAGAGCTAGACCTGAGCCAAGAATAATTGGATAAATTCACACTTGATGAAATTGTACCTGAATTTTCTTAGGTGCTAAGATTATGACTGCATCAAAGCTCTACACCAAAGGACAGAAGTCAGAGCTATAGAAAATGACAAAAAGAAGGAGCCAAATGCAACTTCAGGCCTTGAGCCCACCAAGAACAAGTGCAGAGGACACTAGCTCAGCTGAAATGTATGAATTAATAACATCAGAAGTAAAGAAGCAACAGCAGAAAGGATGCACGCAGGAACTTAGAACAGAATTAATTTAAGTAACCAAAAAGAAATCTCTGAATTAATAGCATCTGAAGTAAAGAATCAAATGCGGAAAAATAAGGAGGAAACCCAGTGCCCACCCTGAACAAGTGCAGAGGACACTAGCTCAGCTGAAATGTATGAATTAATAGCTTCAGAAGTAAATAAGCAACAGCATAAAGGTATAGAGGAACTAAAACAGAATTAATTTCTGATATAAAAAAAGAAATCTCTGAATTCATAGCATCTGAAGTAAACAATCAAATACAGAAATATGTTGAGGAACCCAACCAAAACAAAACAAAACAAAAAAAACAAAACTCTTCAGTAAAAGAATTAATAGCAGCTTCTAAAGAAGATATTGATAAAAAAAATAGAGCAGATTAGAAAAATGAGCAATATAGGAAAGAAATACATTGCATGAAGCAGACTCAAACAGTAATAGAGGAACTTAAAATCTCAATCACAAGCCTGCAAAACTGTTTGAATGAAAGTGGAGACAGAGTGTCAGATCTTGAAGATGTTAGTGTAGCTAGGAAAAGGTAAGGAAAGGTCTGTTAATAACAACAAGGAAAAAATAATTCAGCACCTACAAGATGATGCAAAGATGAACAACATGAGACTAAGAGGCATCAATGAGAAAGAAGAATATGGGGAGAAGTAACAGCAGAAAATTTTCTAGCTATGAAGAGAAAATCTGACATTCAGGAAACTGAAGCATACAGAACAAAAAATAACATCAACCCAACTAAAAACACACAGAGACATATAATAGTAAAATCCCAGAAATCCAGCACAATAATAACATACTAAAAGCCTTTAGAGAAAAGAAGCAGATTGCATTCAAAGGAAAAACCCATGAAAATTACAGCCAACTTTTCTTCACAAATGAGCAAGGCAACAAGAGCACAGTACTTCAAGTCCTCTATGGTAACAAATTCTAGCTGAGACTACTATACATCGCAAAACTCTCTTTCAAGTTTGATGGAGAAGTGAAATACTTCTATAACAAAGAACAGCAAAAGAATTTCATGATGACAAAGGCAACCTTTCACAGACTACTGAAAGATGCTCTAGAGAGGGACCAATATGCTCAGAACTTCACCAACTAGAACAGAAGAAACCCACTAAATAGGACAAACAATTAAACATTAGACAAAAAGGAGTAAGCAACAGCAGGCAAGTAACTTATCAATGGTAAGTCTCAATTATAACCATCAATGTAAATGGACCCAATTCACCAATTAAGAGAAGTTGACTGAAATAGTTGTTTAGGACACAAAATCCAACAATATGCTGTATACAAGAAACACACTTAAATCAAAAAGAAATTCATAGGCTGAAAGTCAAAAGATGGAAAATAATAGTTCATGCCCCAGTACATCAGAAAAAAACAAGGGTAACAATTCTGTTCTCAGACAGTCTCAACTTCAAACCAAGAATGATCAAGTGAAATATAGAAGGCCACAATATACTGGTAATGGGAAAATTTCAAGAGGAAGGGGTAACATTTATAAATGTGTATACACTGAACATGGGAGCACCCAGCTATATAAAACAAGTCTTAAGGGACATGAAAAATCTAATATCCAATACCACAATCTTTACAGGAGACCTTAACACCCCCTTATCTCAAAAAGATAGATCAACCAGACAAAAAATTAGCAAGGAAGTAGCAGAACTGAACCAGAGCTTGGAAAAAATGGACCTAGCGAACATATACAGAGTATTCCACACAACCAAAGCTGAATACACATTTGTTTCAGTTACACATGGATCATTCTCTAAAATTGACCACATACTGGTCCATAGGTCATGCTTAAATGTATTCAAGAAATCAGAAATTATCTCATGCATATTATCTGACCACAGTGCAATGAAACTGGAAATAAATGACAAAAGAAACCAGAAAAAAAACATAAATTCATAGAAATTAAACAATACCTTACTCAACAATCAGTGGGTCACAGATAAAATCAAACAAAAAATTCAACAATGTCTACAATTCAATGAAAATTCAAGCACGAGTTATCGGAATTTATGGGATGCGATGAAAGCAGTTCTCAGAGGGAAATTTATAGCTATGAACCCACATGTTAGAAAAACAGAATGGAAACAAACACCCTAATGCTATACCACAGAAAAATACAACAGGAAGAGCAAACCAAACCCAGAGCCCAAAGACGAGAAGAAATCATAAAGATTAGAGCAGAAATGAGCTCAATTGAGACAAAGAAAACATTTCAAAGAATTAACAAATCAAAAAGCTGGTTCTTTGAAAACTAAATAAAATTGATAAACTCTTAGCTAACCTCATGAAAAAGAGGAAAGAAAATATTCAAATACAAGTAACAATGAATGAAAAGTGTGCAATCAGCACAGTTCCAGTGGAAATTCAGAAGATTATTAATAACTACTTTGAGAATCTTAATGCTCACAGAATAGAAGACACAGATGAAATGGACAGATTCCTTGAAAGGTAAAAATAACCAAAACTGAATCAACAAGATATAATCCCTCTGAATAGCCAAATAACAGCCAATGAAAAAATGCAATGTAATAAGAAAAACCTACCAACAAAGAAAAAACCAGGTCCTGATGGATTCACAGCTAAATTCTACAAGAAATTTATGAATAAGTGTACTATACTCCTCAGACTCTTCAATGAAATTGAAAAGGAAGCAATCCTTCCAAAATCATTCCTGGAGGCAAGTATTATACTGACACCAAAGCCAGGGAAAGGCATAACTAAAAAAGAGAACTACATGCCTGTCTCCATCATGAACATAGATGCAAAAATCCTCAATAAAATTCTAGGAAATAGAATGCAGCAAATCATCAAGAAGATCATACACCATGATCAGAGAGGATTAATATCAAGGGTTCAAGGATGGTTCAATATTTAAAAATCTATAAATGTAATACACTATACCAACAGAGCGAAAACTAAAGACCACATGGTCATCTCAACTGATGCCTTGGTTAACATAATTCTAAATGGGGAAAAACATAAATCTTTTACTCTTAGATCTAGTACAAGACAAGGATGTCCTCTATCACTCCTCCTATTCAATATAGTTCTGGAATCATCAGCTAGAGCCATTAGACAAGAGACATAATTAAAAGGAATAAAAATAGGTAAAGAAGATGTCAAATTATCATTATTTCCAGATGACTTGGTACTTTTCTTGGAAGATCCAAAGAACTCCACCAAGAAGCTACTAAAATTAAAACACAAATTCAGTAGCATAGCAGGATACAACGTCAATGGCATTCCATTACACAGATAAGAAACCCACTAAGAGGGGAATTACAGAAACATTACCTTTCACAATAGCACCAAGGAAATTGAAATATCTTGGAAATAATTTAAGTGGAAGATTGTGAACTGCTGGGCTGTGCTGGAGTGGATCTTAATCTACAAAGCAGCACAGGCTTTACTGAGTGTTGAACTACAGTCAGACCGTACTGTGTATCTGTATTAGTAGTGTAAAGCTATGAATGCCTTCGCAGAGCAATACACACAAATCACACTGGTACCGGTCTGGAGGGTTGATTGGATTGTTATTTGTGTTTTATGTTTGTTTTGTCACTTTTATGTAAAATATGAAAGTAATTTGTTACAAAAATAATGTTTTACTTTGCTTTTGTTGCTCCTACTTCCAGTACACTTAGTTTTAGTTGCTCGAGTAATGGAGTAGTCATTTTGTGTGTCCCTGGTCCATCTTCTTGCAATCCACATTTATTTGTTCCTCAGTAATATTGTTTTTATTCATGCAAAGACTTATGCTTTCAGTTACATTGTTTTTGTAAGGAGCATTCAGAATGATAATTGTTTCCTTCCAATAGTTGAGTAGATTTTTTAAATTAAATCAGAAACTAGTGTTGTTCTTTGAGGAAAGATTATGTGGGATAGTCCAACCTGGTCTTAAAATCACTGCACAGCCCAAGTTGACCTTGTAATAATGAATTACATAACTGTGTGCACTGTAGTGATACATTTTTATTTCTTAAAATTTGTGCAAATTAGGCTAACTAAACTATTCTTTATCTATGAATGACAATATCAAATACAAATACAATACTTAGAAAATCTTCCCAAAGCATTGGTCTTGAATCATTTTGTCCTTTTCTTTTCCCAAGGTCCATCTTGAAGGTCAGTCATGCACTATAACACTTGGTTATTTTTAAATTTTGAAATAAATTTTCATAGTCAGTGTTTTTTTCATTCCCCACCTCCACAATCCCCCCAATCCACTGAACTCATTTTAAACTAAAGAAGAGTACCTAAATTTAGCTCATATATATCAAAAAGAGGTTGATAATATATAAAATCATGGTCTTTTATCATATTGAATAACCATTTTTAAATAATAATGCTCAATCTTCCACTTGACAAATCAGTGTATGGGAGGGTTGATAATATTTCTAGATGACAGATCACTTTAAAAAAAAAACTTTAAATTGCTCTCTAATCAGAATAATACTTGGGGAGACTGAGTATCCAGGCAACCATGCTGAGACTGCAGAAACTGATAAGAAGCCATCCCAAAACCTTGGGTAAAAATCAGTCTATTCTCACCTTTGTAATAAAAGTGTGTTACATTTGATAGCATTCACTTTCTGGTGGCGAATATAAGTGGTGGGGATTGCCCTTTTAAAAAATCATATGACAATTCAGGATGTAGAAATGTTGTACTGACATCCTAGGTCCAGATGCTCTTTATAGTTCACATGGCTGTCTTTACAGCACAGTGGAGTGTTAAGAGTGTTCTTGGCAATAAAAAAACTGACCATAATGAAACATTTATCCTTAAAGAGCTCTGCAGACTGATGTTCTCTATAAGATTTTAAAGGCATTGCCTTATTGAGCAAAGGGTGGGTTCATAGGATCCAAGGCAAGGCCACAGATGAAACTCTGCAATTTACTAAATGGATATCTGGATGAAGCAGATGTTTTGAGTCTCAGCACCCATGTTAGGCCTGTACTAAAGACCTGCTGGGAGGATGCAAGGCAGGAAGTCCAAGTACCTGCCATGTATCTTCCACACTGGAGTTGTTTAGGAAATTTCTGCCTTTATCATCTTTTTGAATGATTTATTGGAACTGATAAATTAATTCTCTTTTATATTGATTTAGTTTGAAGTAAAAATCCTTCCACCTTAGCAAAGAACAAACTTATGGATTCTAGCAGTGTTATGATAGGAAGGAAGGTAAGTGAAAACATAATTCCCAAAAGGTAAACTTCTGTAGGGCTCAATTTCAACTTACAACAGGTAGAGTTGTTCAAATGGGTCTATAAGTGTCCTAGGATAGTTGTCATCATAAGAGGAATCAAAAGTATTTCCAACTATTAAATAATGTTGCCCAATGTAATTGCTATATTATAATTACTACATCCAATTAAATTTTTGCTTAACCCTTAATTTTAGATAAACACTGATATTTAAATAAGAAAAGAACAATATTATTTTCTATAATTTCATTTTTATCTTAATTTCTGTAATAATTTTCTGTGCCATTTATTTGGATGTTACACTGAACAAAATTATTAAAATTAAAATGATTTACCTTTGACCTTCTCCTTGGACTGCTGGTTGCTTATTTACCTTCATTCATTTACTCATTTACTAAGCAATTAAGTTCTGTCCTATAGCATACTAGGAGCAGAGGATGTGGTCATAATTAATTCAGAATTAGCTCAGGCATTACATCATTTACAGCTTGTAGAAAGCATGAATATTGCATAGTAATAATAAATGGCTGAGTGATAATTGGGAGTAATAGAGAGTGCTTTCAGAAGATACAGTAGGTAGCTTTAATCTAGTCTGAACCCGCTGAAGGAAAATTAGGAGAATGTCTTTGGGCTAAATAAGCTCAGGACTTTTGTCTGGTTTCTGGGGGGCTATCAGGAAAAGGAAATTGTTAGTGGTTTACATGTAAGAGTGCAGTATTTTCTTTGTGAGTAAGGATAGTTTCACTGCCTTATGTTTTAGAAAGATGCACATGTAGGTTTTTGTTTGTTTGTTTGTTTGTTTTTTCAGAACCAGGAATCGAACTCAGCCCCTTGTGCTTGCCAGGGAAGTGCTTCTTCTACTGAACCATCTCCCTGGCCCCACACATGTAGTTTTAATGAGACTGAGAATTTATAGTCTTTGGGCCATGGAGATAGTTCAGTGGTCTAAGTACCTACGTAAGTAAGCACAAGGGCAGGGATTTGACCCCAGTACTACATGAAATTGCTGACCTAGCCTTGGGCACATCTAGCCAGCTTCCAAATCCAGGTGCTGTGGTGAATATGAAACAGGAGGATCACTACAAGTCTGAGCTGTGTAGTGAGACCCTGAACCAAATACACAAAATTAAAAAAAAAAAATAGTTTTGGCTTCAATTGAAATAGTAAAGTGCAGAATGAAAAAAAAAATAGTTGTTATAGATTTAATGGATCTGGAAACTAAAAATTTCAGGTGGAAGACAACAACCTGAGCCTTAAACAGGTTTAAATTGATGAGTTCTAGGCATATTCATGGGAAGGCTTTAGAAACACAACTTTTTTTATGAATTTACAATTCATACATTTTGGTGATTTTCCTAAACTTCCCATGGAGTCTATTATGTTGTTATAGTTGAACATACTGATTTAATAGTAATACCAGTATCAGCCCTAAATAGTTCACTAAAGTCAGCAACCAAAATTGCTACTGGCCACGGAAGCCTTTCACTTCCCTAAATGGTACTTTTAATGCCATATTCTATACTTTGTGTTTTTGTCTCACAGTAAGTGCCAAGAATATTTCCATGTGTGGGGAGATTTTAAAGATGCTATCATGTTTTCTCTTATCTATGTTTTTCAACTAGGTGTACACAAAAAGAGTACAACCAACAAGAAAGAAACAGTTTTTTATAGCCAAGCAAGGGTTCAGTATCTACCACCCAAGTGTGTGATGCTTTTGATAAGTGCAAGTGGGGATTTGTTGGTGTCCAAATGCCTGGTCTTCATATGTACTGTCATGGTCTTTGATCATGAGCCCAATGAACAACACTGAGAGTGTAAAGAGATGAACTATTAAGTATGTGTCATAGAATCAACGAATTTTTAAGAGATTTTAACAAAAAGAATGCTTTTTGTGTATTCATATTATATACATATTGAAACAATTTTAGTTGTTTCTCTAGCTTTCTTCAGTGTTACCACGTGTGTCCCTAAACAAACTTTCTCCCAGGGCTTTAAGAATCCGAAAAAAGGTCAGTGATACTTCGCAGAAATCATTAATGTTTACTTGAGATAAATTTCAGAACAAGATATGCACATGTGGTGTGCTCCAGTTAGAGGCACTTCTTTCATCATCTTGCAGAGTCACATCACAACAATAGAGTACTCTCCTGGCAGCAGTCTGAGTACTGTGGCAAAGCACTGGAAAAGGCAGTCCACATAACTTGCCTCCTCTTTCAGCTGCTCCTTGGGAATGGCATATGAGGCTACAAATGCCTATGGGGGGAGGGATGCTAATGAGGCAAAGTCAGGCACACTGGCCATGTGAAGAATCTGCTCATGTTGCTTAAGTTTTCAGAACCTGTAGAAACCTATCTACTCTACCTGTTTCAGTTATGAGAATCAAAAAAGTCAAAATGTGATGGGCCTCCCAGATTATACAGTCACCAGATGCCTGAAAGTCAGTGCATTAGTCTCTCCTAGAAATGTGGAGGGAAGCCAAGGCATGGTTATTAACATAAAGCTGGTTATCAACAAAATGCTGCAGCAAAATGCCTAAGGTTTCTAAATGATCCTACTAGGGCTTCTGGAAGCCTCATAGAAGATCCCAGTCTGTCACAGAAACTTGTAATGCTATTGAAAACACTAAATTATAAAGTCAGTTGGCAAAGCTTATCTCTCTGAAGACAATACCAGCTATAGAGCCTGTTCTGCATTGAGCTTTTCTAAAACTGGAAATTTTTGGGGTTGCTGAATAAATGGACATAGTGCAGATAAAGAGCTTTCTTTTCTCAGTGGTTGGAAAGAAGCAGTACAGTAACTTGCCACATAGAAGTAGACCTCAGAAATGTGTTGAGATAGCAGGTGCTTCTGTTTATTCATTTTTACTTTTTAAGATTATTTTATAATCATGTTAGTTGACACAATTGGTTACTTACATTATATTTTGAAGTTATACATTATAACACATATAGATTTTACATGTGATGAGAACATTTAACATGCATATAAATCAACTTCCAGTTATAAGCATATCAGTATTAACTATAGTTTTCATGCTTTAGAATTGATACCTTGAGTTTATGTTATGAAGTTACGATTTTATATCATTGGAACAACATATCAATCAGCCAGTCTACCCTCTGTAACCACCCTTCTACTCTGCACCTTGATAAAATGGATTGGCTTAGATTCCATATGTGAATGAGATCTTGCGGTTTTTCGCTCTTTGTACTTGTCTTATTTCCCCTAATGTAGTGTCTTGAAGGTTTTTCTGCATTATCAAAAATGATAGAGCCTCCCTTTGCCAAAACAGTAGAATTCTGTTGTTCCTTTACATTATATGTATTCTTTGTCCACTTCTTTTTTGGTAGACACTGAACTGAAATATTTTTAATGGCTCTTGTGAAGAACACTCTAATGAGCATGGCAATACAGGGCTCTCTCCTTCGTGACTTCATTGATGTCAGTTGTATACAGTAGTGTGGTGGCTGGACCCATGATAGTTCTCCTTTAAAAAGTTTAAGACCCTCCTTATTATTTTCCATAAGACCTGTGCCTACTCACATCACCCTCAACAGTGAGCCAGTGCTCCATTTTCTCCACATCTTCATTAGAATTTCTTATTGCCAAGGGCTTTTTTTCTCATTCTCTGGCACACATGCACATTATGAATGCACTTAGGAAACCACATGTTTACACCTTGAAAATAACATCAGCAATATTATTGATATGTTAGATCATTAATATGTTCTGTAGAAGTGTAAAGCTACTGAGAATGCTTTGGGATTTTTTATGACAGTACTAGAGATCTGAGGTAACCTTTTTGTATTCCATGTGATATTGGAGCAAGAAAGATAATAAGAGCAGAACCACAGTACTAGTATAGGCAGGAGAAGGAATTGTATAGCATTTGTCATGGTTTCCAGTGCATAGGACAGCAGATGCAATTTATGTTACCAATTATTAATAATAAATTAATATAGTTGGAATTTAATTTATAAGAGTGTTCCACATTCCTTATATGTCAAGTAGACTAATAAATGAGAATGTTATAAAATTTATCAGTTCTGCTTTACAAAAGATTTTTGGTGGCTTTGATTTTTTGTTGTTTCTTGAGGACTATGTTAAATGTGCCATATGTTTATTTTTATACAATGAAGGAAAAGATCATTTTTCCTCTGATGAAAAATTAGTAGTATTTTTACAGGTCATATATGGGAATTCTGCCTATTGCTCATGTTAGAATACAAAACTCTATAAATCAAGAAAAATTTATAGGATAGATAAAAGAATCTATTGAACATATAAGGAGAGAGATCCAAAACAAAATTTCTCTTACATAGACATACAACAATTAAAAATCTGATATTTTAAATAGATGGGAAAAACCATTATTTTTCCTTAGCAATCAGTTTACTCAAAGGTTGTGCAATAATTATTTAAATGTTGCATATTTCTCTTTTGTAATTGTGTGATTCATGGTTTTGAAATATTGCATTCATACATAACTGTAGAACTCTTTTAAATTTAATGTAAGATAACCCAGGTTAATGGAAACAGAGATGATTTCTCGGCTATTATTGGTACTATTTCAACATCCTCACAAATACACATTGTTCCTTTTAATTTAAAGGACTAGATTTTTATGTGATTTGGGTTTGTAATTTCAGTTAGTGACATCTGTATCAAATAATGCATACCAGGCAGGTATCAGATATTTGTTTTGATGTGTAAAAAATAGGCAACTTCAGTAAGATACCCTTTTTTTTTTTGATATGTGCCTCAAAGCATAGATTGTCACTTAACTGATGTCAATTGTCTTCCATTGTTAGCAAACTCATCCAATTATTCTCTAATAATTAAATGTTACTAGGATTTCCTGCATCTACTTTTAAATCAGAAAATCAATTTTAACTGGAATTTTTTCGAACTACATCCTCTTCTTGTATTAAATACTAACTAAAGTATTTCTTGAGGATAGGGGAGTCCCCTGAACATATATTTACTCATCAGTGATTTCATGAAAGAAGCACAGTCTGGTGACTCTTGGAAATAAGATAACTGTGAACACACATATGAAAAAGCATCCATGCCTAAGATTTTGGGTCAATTTCTGAACTTACAGCAATTAATTTCTAACATATTTGATTAATTTAGTTCTGTGTACCACTGAGTGAAGATTCTCATGAATCAAAATTACTACTGAGCCAAATTCTACTCAGCCAAAACTAAAATTCTCTTAGCAATTTCTATTAGCAGATTTAATCTGGATATTCTTGAAATTCTACTTCTATACCACTATTTTCAGCATTGACAATTTCCTTGCCTCTCAGACATCACACTTACAGGTCCCACTTTTAGACAGTTCTTTAGGAATTGCTGATATAAGTTTGAACTAATTTGCATTTTAGGGGTATCAGTTTTGATGGACCATTATGTGTAAACAGTATGGCAGCTATGAGAAAGTATAGATTTCACTCCCAGAGTGAGTAGACACATGAGAGGTAGTGAGGGCAACAGCAGGAAACCAGCATGCCATACAAACTCTAAAGTGTGTTTATATCATTTATCTTTGCTTTTTAAAATGAAAAGTCCATATATTTCAATACTGAAAAGAATAGGGCAAGACAGGAGAAAGAAATAATATGGACAGAGATGGAGAGAGACTGAGACAAAGACAAAGATCAAAGAGATGAGTGAATGACAGGGAATAATGTTATAGGACCTAATAAAATATGCAAAATTTTAAGTAAGAAAAGAAAAGAGGGACAGGCTCTCTGAAAACAAAGTTAGATATAAACATAGTTGGGCATTAAGCTATTGCTTACTGGACAGGCAATTCTCATCAATTAATTCACAAACTAAGGAATAGATACCTTGTCTATATTATGCTGGGTGCTAGACCAATCATGGAGGATGCAATGCTTAAAAAGCAAATGAATCTATCTTAAATTAATACTGTGATGTGAAAGTCTACTGCAGACTAATTGGAACAGAAAATAAGACTTAAGGCTCCTCTTTCTAATCTGTGTTCTAAAGAATTGTGAAACCCCAAAAGAGCAGTCAGTTGGTTTTGCTTACTTGCTTGTTTTTTAAAAGAGGGAGAAATAATGATCTAACAGCAAAAGTGGCTTTGTCAAAGACAATTCACGTTTCACTTTCAGTCTTTGAGGTAAACAAGGTTAAAATAAACATGACTACTGGTTGGGGTTTCAGATAGGACATGGTGGTATTTTTGGGGTAGGAGAAAGCGACAGATGGGATGAAATGATGGATGGAGTTTGATGTTTAATGAGAATTAGAACAGAAAAGAAGATAGAAGACTGGGTGTGGTGGTGCAGGCCTGTAATCCCAGCACTCAGGAGGCTGAGGCAGGAGGATTGTTGTGAGTTCGAGACCAGCCTGAGCTACAAGGCGAGCTTATGGCCAGCCTAGACTGCATAGTGACACCCTGTCTCAAAGAGGCAAAAAAAAAAAAAAAAGATAGAAGATTAAAAGGTCATTTTATGTAGTACCCCCATGGATACCAGCTACATTTAAAAGATCAGCCTACAGACATAGGATGATTTGCTCTACTGAGATTAACTTCATGTTGGTATAATAACTTTATGTTGTAGTCAAATTGTATTTTTTAGTATTAACCTGAGATTCAGGGAACACACACACACACACACACACACACACACACACACGTATACATCCACAAGGAAGTATTAACCAGCCATATAAGTTATAAAAATGTATGGTATGTTACATTATCCTATTTCCATTCCATTCCATTACTGGAGAACAATATGTAGAAAAATATTTGTGTGTTAGTATGATCCAACCATAGAGAAAAGGAAAAACCTATTGTTATTTGTGAGAAAAATGCTGGAACTGAATAACATTATGTTAAGCAACATACTCCAGGCACAGAAAGACTAGTATATGTGCTACCTTATTTGTGAATAGAAAAAAGCAAACAAAAAATGAGCTGATAATGTCAAAGCAGAAGACAGACTATCAAGGGCTAAGGACTGGAAGGGGAATGTGAGGAGAGAGAAGGGAGAATGAGAAAGATTACAGTAAAGGAGAAGAGAGGGTGATGATAAGCAATGGATGACATATGCAGCTATGGAAATGTCACACAGTGAATCTTATTAATTTGGACAATTAATATATGCTAATTGTGAAAAAGTAACAATTTGTACTAGATGATGCCTGGGGAGAGTAAATCAGTCTCTATGTCTTATAACTTTTGTCCTACTGAAAGAAATGAGAAACATGCTTAGATTATCATAATTTGAGTAACCCCTAGATCATCTATGCTAAAAGTCCATGTATTTATGAATGAGTGACTAGACAGGAGAAATCCAAGTTCAATCTAGTCCTGTAGAGTCTATGTGGGTGATTGGAAGGAAGCATAATTGGAAGGGGGGTATATGATCAATTTTTTAATATGCATTTGAATTTTCAATTGCACACAAATATTCCTCCTCTTTCATATCTTTCAGATAAAAGATTTGGTGAAAAAAATATGGATCAAATTATAACAATATACCCTATTCTTCCAACCAAAACATGATTATAAACACAGCTTTTCATATAAATGGTATATCACCACCAAATCAGAACAGAATCACTAGAAAAATATTTTTTGCCTATGTTAATAAATTCATGATTGCTATCTGTAATCTTCATTATGCAGATTTTTAATAAATAGAAAGCAGATATACAACCAGTCATAGTAGCCTGTTGATAATTTCTTGCAGTCTATTTTTTTCTCAGTAATTTTTCAGTCCTCTATTGAAATACTTTAATTAACCAGATACCTGGGAGATATTATTTCACAGTTCACAGAAAATGTCAGAGTAGAATGAAATTTGGGATATATTATAATCTTAAATTCTATAATAAAAAAGAATCCTCCAGCCCAAGATGACCCAACCCTTGTGCCTATGGCTACATTCCCACCCATGCAAAGACATTACCATGAAAAATTCAGATTTTGCTGTGGCTTTTAGTATGCACTCCTTATATTTGCATAATAAAATCCTAACTCTGGAGGGATGATGTTGAAGTGAGTTAGGCTTTGAAGGATAATCAAACTGTGAGAACAACACACAGAGAGCACTTGGTCTATGTCTACACCAGTACACCAGAGAAAGGACAAATGAGGACACAGTGAGAAGACAGGTCAGAAACTAAGACCTCAACAGAGCATAGAGCAACCACCATCTTTGCCTCGAAATTCCAGACTTCAAACCTGTGAGAAGTAAATATCTGTTTTTGAGCCACTCAGGTCATACTATGTGATGGCAGAGTGGGTTGACTAAAATTACTTCTTAAGTTGATTCCATCTTCTTTATCCAGGTGCATTCATTTATGCTTTCTTTTGTATTTTCTGTATAATGCCCAAATGGAGGCATTCAGCTAATGACAGTGAACATGTAAGCATCTTAAAACTTGGGCACAGCATGCATTTCTCAGCTCTGAACTCATAGTTCTTTGTCATAAACCCAATTTGGTTCCCTAGGTATTTGTGTCATTGATAAAAATGTCACTAAAAATACACATCAACGTATTTTCTGCTGATTTTCTTTATTTGCTGCATATTAAAAGAATTAGCTTTCACTAACTTTTTAAATACTGTGTGAGTCATTTTTCCATTATTGTCTATTAGAACTAAAAACCTCTTTACATCCTTTCATTAATATACTTTTTAAATGCTTCCAATAGAAAGCTGATAATCTTTAATAATACAAAAATATACTGCATATTATCAAAAAATGAGCAAAGATGTGGTGTGCCACTGTCAGATCTGAGTCACTGAATAATGCAAAAAAGACAAGGTGATCTCCAGGCATCTCAAATATTAGACACCTTCACGGTACAAATTAGACTTTATACTTGTTATTATAGATCATGAAGCCCACTTATCATTCTATTGGACATTTTAAAATGTATTAAAGACTTTGTAAAGGATTTACTACCAAGTCTAAATCACTAGCAGTTCTTAATATCTCTCCTTAACATTATGGAGCCACAGAGGAAAGAATCAAAGTTCTATAGTACGCCTGGGGAGAGTCATGTGGAGAGAAAACTTTCTCTCAGGCTCTCTCTGAGAGCAAACTGATCAAGCATTGGCCATGACTCATCCACATGGATGACACAGACAAAGGATCTACAGAATAAGGTACAGGACTACAAGATAAACCCTGAGGGGACTTCACTGACCACATAAGAAACATAAAGTACATGTATTGGTATATAAGTCTTGCTCTATTAGGTCTTAACCATCCAGCAGAAAAGTATAAAAATGAAGTATACTTCGCGGGGCCATAATATTAAGTTGAGTTGTAAATGACTATGGTCGACAACTTCTTTGGATAACTCACTATTGTTGTGGAATGCTGGACTGGGTTGGATTGTGTTGTTAAGTTCAAGCACCTAAGTTAGTTGAATGACAATGGAGTGCCCACCTTTGACAGGTGTAGACAAAGGAAGGGGTATAGAAAGGAAGAATCATGATGTGTGTGTATAGACAGTACAGTTGGGATAGATAACGCTGTGCTTCTACATAATTCTATGAGAGGCAAAATTTGCACTAATAGTTGTTGGACAGGATATTTATGTCAGCTTCGAGTACTATGGACAATCACTAGGAAAATATCAAGGTAGAAAGTATTAATTATTGAATCTTTGATGTAATTCAGGTATAAAAAATAAGATATGCAAACAGCTACACTCTCTTTATTTACTGATAAGAGACATATGGTATAATAATGTCTGTAAGTATAATATCATGCATGCACCTTCTATGATACCAAAATATTATGAAAACAGTTTGCAATGTATTAATTTATCAAATCCATCTTGTCAAGGTAACTTAAAACTGTCTCATTGATATTTGTACTTCAATAAAACAAAAATAAAAAATATATATATTCTCTCCTTAGTAATGCTTTTACAAATGGCTATTAACACTAGACTGGGAGGACTTGGAAGAGAGTAGTTGAAAAGGAAAAGATAATTTGTTCTCATAGCAGCTACATCTTAGTTAAGTAATAGGGGTAGAGGTAGATGTTCAAGTAGACTAGTTTGTGTATGCAGTAGAAGAAATATGTCAGGAAAGTAACATGAAGTAGACAAATATATCTTATACTCTGTCACTAATGGTGTTTAACTATGAAAATCACAAAGAAATACCCAAGGTGGAATTGTGCCCCAAAACGTGTCCATGCTCTGTACCTGTGGATCCAGCTATACTCAGTCCTATCCTGCACCTGTTTCCCATCTTTACTGAGTGCAGATTCCAGAAAATTAGTTCTACTGTGTTTCCTGCTTTAAGGATTACTACTCTTGGTCAGTGAATTCCTTTCAGCTGTGTTTTCACTTTTGAAACAAGAACACATGTGACATTTAGGGTCAGCATGGCTAAACTTAACTACACATGGGTCTTTCTGAGAATCAAATGATTTGGCTGAAGGCACAGCTCGTTCCTGAGTCCTGGACCAAATGAGCAATGGCACTGTGAAGCTGAGCCAGAACATCGCTCACCTCCGATTCCTAAAGCACCCATCTGCAGCCAACGTGACACTAAGGCCACAGAGTTTATTGTTCTTTTAAGAAATAAACACTAAAAGTGAGAATACACGCCAACCAGCGAGAATAAAAACAATGATGAAAACTTCCTCATCATCATCCGGAAAAATCTCTGCCAATAAAAAGGACTGAGAGATTTTTAACAGGCTCTTATTTTCTTTTCCACAAAAGTTTCTTGAGAGCAAGACATTGGCTTCTTCTTCTTCCCAATATTCTTCACTTTGCACATAGGATGGACAAAAAAATAACTATTTAAATGCTCTAACAGTGACTATCAAATGAAGATCTGAACAAACCATAGTGCTAATTTATTAAAGATGAAAGCCCATGGGAAAGAAATCTACTTTTAAAAATTTCTCTTCTATTGGTTTTTGCCTCTCCTGTCCCTTGTTTTGCAGACCTCCTTCACAGGTGTGACTCATCTTCCAACACATAAAAAGATGAGTCCAGAGCTGATTTTAATCTTTGAATTTTTAGGAGTCTCATAAAATACCTTTTGTGTGTGTATAGAGGATATGTTAATGAGTTTGCTTAGAATAAATGGTGATTGACTGTGATTGCAATGACTTCATTAGAGCAATAATAAATCCAAATGCAAACAAAAATATCTTCCTGAACAAAATAAATTCCTTCTGACCAAGCTAAAATGATATACATATATATATATATATATATATATATATATATATATATATATATATATATCTTACATAAGACAAAAATCATCAGTCCCATGATGAACACAAGAGTGTATTATCATACCATGATTCAGCTTTCAGCAGTCTTCTGGATGTGTGTATATTCGAACAATACTTGGATTAACTATATTACATATTATAAGCTATTTCATTATTTGATATTTTCAAGGGCAATAATATAGCAGAGGGGGTAGGTCTCCAGCTCACACAGACACTCATGGATCCATGGTGAGAGTGGCATTCCACCTTCAACAGGACCTTTCCAAGGCTGTGCTGTGCGCTGGTGCTGTGACAGGCAGATGAAAGTGGAGAAACTCACCCAGGCATTCTTATTGCCCAAGTAGAAAGGCTGTCCTTTCTCTACCCCTCATCAGGAATGAGCAAGAATGGAATCAACAGCACACCTGATGGCAACAGAGGGAGCAAAGCAAAGTCTACAGGGAATGCGACCCAAATCTTGTCTGATCTCAGCCTGGCTGAACCTGTGGAGGGGTTTTAAACCTAACGCAGTTTGACCTTTTGTTACTTGAGATTCAAAGCCATCACCTTTTCTAACTTTCCAAGGATGTCCTTTATTTTTAAGTCTGCCTGTTTCCTTCATTTTTAATTGTATCTACATTCACTCTCTTTCCAATACTATAGTGAATCAGCTGTCACCAATCTGCACACTGTAGTAAAATTGGGCCTCTCCTTTGGTGGAATTAGGCCGTCAACACCTGTGGACTGCCTTCCAAATCACCACAGCCATGTGACTTCATCAATGGGCACTATAATAATATAGATATGTTATCGAATTCTGAAAAGATTAATTCCCTTGGCATATCTTAAGGTTGTTTGATGGGAATATGCTAAAGTACCAATTTTATATTAATTAAAATAATTCCAGCAGGTGTAATAATAAACCTTAACATCTAAATATTTCAACAGTAAAATGGTTAATAAAGTCCTACTAATGTCTTTTGGCAATTGATGTTTAAATCCTTAAGCCAGTGGTGATTCTTTCAGCTTAATTCAGGATTCAGGCTGGCTGTGGTAGGATGGCTTGCAGCCCTCAGAGAATGAAGCAAAGAGATGGGAATCTCATGAGCCAGACCTACAAACCATAAATATTTTTTTTATAGACCCGTCAGGCATATACCCTAAGGCTCCTCCTAGCTGAATATAGCTGAGGCTGTCTGTGCTGGACAGAGACAGGTCTGAAAGGTTCTTTTGTATAGAGAGGGAGGATGGACTTGCAATGGATAGCCAGCCATTTCTACTCTATATGAATTGCAATGTTTATAGATAATTATTTGGAATTAAAATGGAATGGGTTACAAATGTTATGTTAGGTCCATTACATCCTGCTGCATTATGCTGACCCTTCTACAGTCAGTGAACTCTGTCTAAAACACAGTGATTTCTGTGAGTTCTGCCTTGAGGTCCATCTGGGACACACTGCTGAAACATGGTTTGAAGCATCACACACGATAAGCCGATTCCTGAATTCTTGTTCCTTCACTCTAAACTAACATTGTGTCTTCTATTTTCAATAAATCGTAACAGCTGAAGATCACAGTTGTTTAACTTAAGAGCTCTCTTTCAAAACTAAGTGCTATATGTAAAATAACATCATTTTTAGTCCATTCAACTTTTACTTCTCCAGCAAATTTCTCTAAGGCATGCTGGATTATTTTGTAGTTAAGGAGAATCAAATTTCAGTAATAACTGCAGGCATGGAATAGTTAAGTACACAGAAGCCTAGAATCTCAAATTATCATTTTATATTCAGATTTTTTTTTTTCGGAACCAGGGATTGAACTCAGGCCCTTGAGTTTGCCAGGGGAGCGCTTAGTCTACTGAGTCATCTCCCCAGCCCCAGCCATCTCCCCAGCCCCCCATTTTATATTCAGAATCCCAAATTGTAAAGCAAGTCTGATAGAAAAATAGCTTTAAACTACTTCTAAAAGTAAATAAAAGGTGAACAGAGACATATACAAAAAATAATTTTGTACATAATATTTTGAGTTGTTTAATGTGGCTTTTAATTTTAAAAAAATCTTTTATTTATTTGGTCAGCATCTCACTACATAGTTCAGACTCATAGTGATCCTCCTGTCTCAGCCTCCCCAGAGCTGGGATTACTGGCACGTGCCACTATGCCTGGTTTTAGTGGCTGGCTGTCTGCATGGGACTGGCAAGGTACATGGTGCTGCAGATCGAACTGAGGTCCTTGTGCATTCCAGGCAGATATTTAGACTCTAATTTATCTCCCCAGCCCCTGATATGGCTTTTGTTGTTGTTGTTGTCATTGTTTAAGAGCAGAATATTAACTGGTGGAAAGAAAGCTTCCGTCTGAGAGGATGGAGGGGGTCCTGAGCAGATTGTCCCCTAATATAGCTTTCAAATATATAATAACCTAAATAATCTTAAAATTGTTTAAATTCAGAAAAGACCATATTCACTTAAATGATATGGCTTGTGCTTGTTTTGGCAGCAGATACACTAAAATGATAGGATTTGATGTTCATGCTACAAATTTATATATGGAATATATTTTATATATGGAATACATTTTTATATGTTTATGGCCATGCATTATTTATAATTTGTG